>LR749498.1:4167106-4186920 GCA_902729485.2 Mus minutoides | reverse complement strand
AAAAAAAAAAAAAAAAAAAAAGAGTTTAGTGAAAATGAAGGCACAACATACCCAAACTTATGGGACACAAAGAAAGCATTTCTAAGAGAAAAACTCGTATCTCTGAGTGCTGCCAAAAAGAAACCGGAGAGAGCATACACTAGCAGCTTGACAGCACACGAAAAATCTCTAGAATAAAAGGAAGCAAATTCACCCAAGACGAGTAGACTGCAGGAAATAATCAAACACAGGGCTGAAATCAATCAAGTGGAAACAAAAAGAACTACACAAAGAATTAAGCAAACCAGGAGCTGGCTTTTTGAGAAAATAAACAAGATAGATAAACCCTTAGCCAGACTAACTAGAAGGCACAGGGACATTTACACAATTAACAATGTCAGAAATGAAAAGGGAGACATAACAACAGTACCTGAGGAAATTCAAAACATCATCAGATCCTGCTTCAAAAGTCTATACTCAACAAAATGGGAAAACCTGGATGAAATGGACAATTTTCTAGACAGATACAAGGTACCAGAGTTAAATCAGGATCAGATTAATGATCTAAACAGTCACAGATCCACTAAAGAACTAGAAAAAGCTCTTGGTCCCTTGCTCTTCCCTTCTTGCTCCCACTCTGTCCCTTCCCCTCTCTCTCTCCATTCCCTCCCCCCTCCTCACTCCACATGCTCATGGCTGGCCTCTACTCCTCTTCTCCTCTACTCCTCTCTCTCTGCCTTTCTCTGCCTCTACTACCCTCTTAATTCCCCTCCATGTGTCCTAAATAAACTCTGCTCTATAGGAAGAAGAAGAAGAAGAAGAAGAAGAAGAAGAAGAAGGAGAAGAAGAAGAAGAAGAAGAAGAAGAAGAAGAAGAAGAAGAAGAAGAAGAAGAAGAAGAAGAAGAAGAAGAAGAAGAAGAAGAAGAAGAAGAAGAAGAGGAAGGGGAAGAAGAAGGGGAAGGGGAAGAAGAAGGGGAAGGGGAGAAAGCAAAAGAAAGATAAGAAAGAGAGATAAGAAAGGAAGGAAGGAAGGAAGGAAGGAAGGAAGGAAGGAAGGAAGGAAGAAAGAAAGAAAGAAAGAACGAAAGAAAGAAAGAAAGAAAGAAAGAAAGAAAGAAAGAAAGAAAGACAGTCATTAATAGTCTCCCACCCCCACCCCCCAAAGAAGCCCATTACCAGATGGGTTTAGTGCAGATTTCTATCAGACCTTCAAAGAAGATCTAATTCCAATACTTCTCAAACTATTCCACAAAATAGAAACGGAAGGTTCTCTGCCCAATTCGTTCTATGAAGCCACAATTACTCTGATACCTAAACCACACAAAGATCCAACAAAGAAAGAGAACTTTAGACTAATTTACCTTATGAATATTGATGTAAAAATACTCAATAAAATTCTCGCAAACTGAATCAAAGAACACATCAAAATGATCATCTGTCATGATCAAGTAGGCTTCATGCCAGGGATGCAGGGATGATTCTATATATGGATATCCATCAATATAATCCACTATATACACAAACTCAAAGACAGAAACCACATGGTCATCTCATTACATGCTGAAAAAGCATTTGACAAAATCCAACACCTGTTCATGATAAAAAGTCTTGAAAATATCAGGAATTCAAGGCCCATACCTAAACATAATAAAAGCAATCTACAGCAAACCAGTAGCCAAACATCAAACTAAATGGAGAGAAACTTGAAGCAATCCTACAAAAATCAGGGACTAGACAAGGCTGCTCACTCTCTCCCTACCTATTCAATATAGTACTTAAAGTCCTTGCCAGAGCAATTAGACAACAAAAGGAGATCAAAGGATCCAAATTGGAAAGGAAGAAGTCAAAATATCACTATTTGCAGATGATATGATAGTTTATATAAGTGATCTCAAAAATTCCACCAGAGAACTCCTAAACCTGACAAACAACTTCAGTGCAGTAACTGGATATAAAATTAACTCAAACAAATCAGTGGCCTTTCTCTGCACAAAGGATAAACAGGCTCAGAAAGAAATTAGTGAAACAACACCCTTCACTATAGTCACAAATGGACCTAGCAGATATCTGTAAAACATTCCACCCAAACACAAAAGAAATGATTTCTTCTCAGTACCTCATAAATCCTTCTCCAAATTTGTCCATATACTCAGTCACAAAGCAAGCCTCAACAGATACAAAAATATTGAAATACCCCCTTGTATCTTATCAGATCACCATGGATTAAGGTTGGACTTCATCAACAGAAAGTCTACATATTTATGGAAACTGAACAACTATCTACTCAACGACCATTGGGTCAAAGAAGACATGAACAAAACAATTAAAGACTTTGTAGAATTAAATGAAAATGAATGCACAACTCGCCAAAACTTATGAGTCACAACTAAAGCAATGATAAGAGGAAAGTTCATCAGACTAAGTACCATCATAGAGAAATTAGTGAAATCTCATACTATTGGTTTAAAAGAACACCTGAAACTCTAGCACAAAAATAAGCAAACACAACCAAGAGTAATGAGTTGCAGGAAATAAACTCAAGGCTGAAGTTAATAAAATAGAAACAAAGAAAAGAGTAGAAAAAAACAAATAAAATCGTGTTGGTTCTTCGAAAAAGTCAAAAAGATAGACAAACACTCAGCCAAACTAACTAAAAGGCAGTGAGAATATACAAATTAACAAAATCAAAATGAAAAGGGGCACATAACAACAGACACTGAGGAAATCCAAAAAATCACTAGGTCTTACATCAAAAACCTGTACTCCACAAAACTGGAAAATCTAAATGAAATGACCAATTTTCTTGACAGACAAAACTTATCAAAGCTAAATCAAGGTTAGGTAAACAATCTAAATAGACCTATAATCCCTAAGGAAATAGAAGCAATCATTAAAAGTTGCCTAACCAAAAATCCCTAGGGCCAGATGGTTTTAGCTCAGAAGTTCTAGTGAGAGCAATCAGATAACTGAAGGAGATCAAGGGGATACAAATTGGAAAGAAAGAAGTCAAAGTATTACTATTTGCAGATCATATGATAGTATATATGTGACCCAAAAAATTCTACCATAGAACTGTTACAGCTAATAAGCAACATTAGCAAAGTAGTTTGATACAAAATTAACTTTTAAAAAATATATATGTAGACCTCTTTTCTATAAAAGATGTTTGGACTGAGAAAGAAATCAAGGAAACAGCATCTTTCACAATAGCCACAAATAATCTTGGTGTAACTCTAACCAAGCAAGTGAAAGATCTGTGTGACAAAAACTTCAAGCCTCTGAAGAAGGAAATTGAAGAAGGTCTGAGAAGATAGAAAGATCTCCAATGCTCATGGATTGTTGGGATTAATAGAGAAAAATGTCCATCCTACCAAAAATGTCCATCCTATAGATTCAATGCAATCCCCAACAAAATTCCAACATGATTCTTCACATGTCTTGAAAGAACATTATACAACTCTTTATGGAAAAAACAAGAAACCCCAGATAACTAAATCAATCCTGAGCAATAAAAGAGCTTCTCAAGGTATCACCATCCTTGATTTCAAGTTGTACTACCGAGCAACCATATAGTACTGGCATGAAAACAGATACGTTGATCAACAAAATCTGAGGACCCAGAAGTAAACCTGCATACCTATGGACACTTGACTTTTTGACAAAGAAGTCATGACTATACAATGGGGGAAAAAGCATCTTCAACAAATAGTGCAGGTCTAACTGGATGTTGTCATGTAGTAGAATACAAATATATCCATATTTATCAATGCACAAAACTCAAGTCCAAATGGATCAAAACATCAACATAAAACTATATACAGTAAATCTGATAGAAGAACAAGAGGAAAATAGCCTTGAACACATTGGAACAGAAGCCAGCTTCCTGAACAGAACACTAAAAACTCAGGCACTGAGATCAACAATTAATGAGTGGGAGCTCATGAAATTTGAAAATCTTCTGTAAAGCAAAAGACATCATCAATAGAGCAAAACATCTTCACCAACTCCATATGTGATAGAGAGCTGACATCCAAATATATAAAGAATTCAAGAAATGAAATATCCCAATTAAAAATGGGGTACAGATCTAAACAGAATTCTTGACAGAAGAATATCTATTATGGAGAAGCACTTAAATATTCAGCATCCTTAGCCATCAAGGAAATGTAAATCAGAAAAACTCTGAGATTCCATCTTACACCCATCACAATGGCTAATATCAAAAATATAAATAGCAACACATGCTGGTGAGGATGTGGAGCAAGGGCAACACTCCTCATTGTTCATGGGAGTTCAAACATGTATATCCACTTTGAAAATCCATTTGGTCATTCCTCAGAAAATTTGAAATTTTTACCCCAAGACCTGCAATACCACTCCTGGGCACATACTCAAAAAATGTTCTGCAATACAAACAGGGTACTTGATCAACTGTGTCCATACCAGAATTATTCATAATAGCCAGAAACTGGAAACAACCTAGAAGTCCCTTAACTGAAGAATGGAAAAAGACAATGTGGTTCATTTACACAATTAATTACTACTCAGGCATTAAAAACAATGACTTCATGAAATTTGCAGACAAGTGGGTGGAACTAGAAAAGATTATTCTGAGTGAGGTAACCTAGACCCAGAAAGGCAAACATGGTATGTATTCACTTTTTGGATATTATTAATCATAAAGTAAAGGCTAACCATAGTACAAACTATAGACCCAAAGAAGTTAAGTGACAAAGAGGGCAGAAGGCAGAATGCTTAAATCTCACTGAGAAAAGAAATACATTAAATATTGGGGGTGCATAAAGGCATGAGGTGAAGGTGGAACAGAAGAAGACAGTATTGGATTGAAGGAGTTACAGAGATCATGTGTGAAGCTGAATCAAAAGGATGGACCAACCAGTGATGGCGGCTGCCAGGGATCCTTCCCATAATCAGCCACCAAAAATAAACACTATTGCATATGCCAGCAAGATAATGCTGAAAGGGACCTGATATAGCTGTCTCGTGGGAGGCTATACCAGTGCCTGGCAAACACGGAAGTGNACACGGAAGTGGATGCTCACAGTCAGCTATTAGTTGGAACACAGGACTCCCAAGGAAGGAGCTAGAGAAAGTACCCAAGGAGCTGAAGGGGTCTTCAACCCTATAGGTGGAAGAATAACATGAACTAACTAGTTCCCCCTGCGCTCATGTCTCTAGCTGCATATATAGAAGAGGATGGCCTAGTTGGCCATCATTGGGAAGAGAGGCCCCTTGGTCATACAGACTCTATATGCCCCAGTACAGAGGAACGCCAGGGCCATTATGTGGGAGGGGGTGGGTAGGGGAGCAGGGCAGGGATGGGGGAGGGTATGGGGAAATTTCTGGATAACACGTGAAATGTAAATGAAGAAAATATCTAATAAAGAGGAAAAAAAAGTATTAAAAAAAAAAAAGAAGACAGTATTGGGAGAGACAACTGGATTAGAGGGAACAGCACCTCTGAGATGATCTAGAAAGCTAGGACAATAGAAACTTCTAGGATTCTGAGGGTGATCTTAGCTAATACTCCTAATATTCTAGATAATAGCTAATAATGGGAAAGGTGGAACCTGAAACAGCCACCTCCCATAACCAGGCAAAACTTCCAATGGAAGGATTGGGACACTAACCCATTCACAAAATCTTCGACCCATAATTTGTCCTGATTGCAAGATGTGTAGGGGTGAAGATGGTGCACAAATTGAGGGAAAAGGCCCACCAATGACTGGCCCAGCTTGAGACACATGCCACAAGAGGGAGCCCATCCCTGACACTGTTGATGATGTCCTGCTATACTTGTAAACAGGTGCCTAACATAATTGTCTTCTGAGAGGCTTCAGCCAACAACTGATGGAAACTGATGCAAAAAACCATGGCCAAACACTAAGTGGAGCTTGGGAAATGCTGTGGAAGAGAGAGAGGAAACAATGTAAAAGGACCAGAGGGGTCAAGAACAACATAAAAAAAAAAAAAAAAAAAAAAAAAAAAAACTTACAGAATTAACCTGGGCCCCAAAGAACTTATAGAAACTGAACTGCCAACCAAAGAGCATGCGTGAGACAGACACTGGCCCTCTAAATGTATGTAACAGTTGTGCAGCTTGGTGTTCATGTAGGACTCCTAAAACAGGAACAAACTCTACCCCTGACTATATTGCCTGCATTTGGATCCCTAGCCTCAATAGATGAAGTTGTACCTACTCTTACTGCAACTTGATATGCTAAGGATGGTTGCTATCTATAGGAGGCCTCCCCTTTTGAGGGGAGGAGGACTGGGGGAAGAGGGAAGGGAAGCTGTGATTAGGATGTAAAGTAAATAAATAATAATTTTTTTTAAAAAAAGCTCTCCTAGATTTGGTAATACAAGTTTTTCCAATCCCAGACATTGTCCCTAGTATATAAACTCATCCAACTCCCTTTATTTCTTTGTGGTAGTTATCTCATCTATAAAATTGAAAATAGGTGAATCTTTTCCTATATGTATAAGCAGACAGTACATGCACCAATTAGGTATGCTACAACCATGAATGCTATATTTTATATGCTTTTATTGTAGAGTATACATCAGACCTGCCTGGATAAACTAGTAAGAAATGTTTTGGGCAAACCCTAGAAAATAAACTCTAAAGTATCCCTGAACTTTTAAGATCCTAAGTGAGACTTTATAAAACTTGCTGCAGGAAACAGGAAGCTACTGAGATGTGTTAATCATGATAATATGTTGTAAAGTCAAAGACTTAGCATCAGGGATCAACACGTATTTTGTATGCTACCATAGCTGGTCTGCTATGGTTGTAACTGAAACTATCAAGTATAATGTCAAGGAAGGAGGAGATATTCTCAGGTACCAGCTCTACACAACACCTGCTGTAGTAGGCTGGCAATGTCACCCCAAATTCTTCATGGTCACATTTGAGGTTCTTGTCTCTCTGAAGAACCCAAGTTAGCTCAAAATCAATACTGAAGAAAAAAAGACTAAAAGACTTAATGTTCTTAATGTTAACTACCTTTTTTTTGGGTTTTTTTTGGGGGGGTGTGCTTTTTCTGTGCAGCCCTGGCTGTCCTGGAACTTGTTCTGTAGACCAGCATGATATCTACTTGCCTCAGCTTCCTGAGTGCTGAAATTAAAGGCATGCATCACCACTGCTGAGCACTAGGAAGACAGAAGGAAGTGGATCTCTGAATTCAAGGCCAGACTGATCTACAGAGTGAGTTCCAGGACAGGCAGGACTACACAGAGAAACCCTGTCTTGAACTTCTACAACACCCCCCTTCAAAGTTTGCAATCTTAACTGAATAGATGCTTTGGCATTCTGTGTCATTAAATGCATCAGATAAGGTCATCTATTGGAAGAGGAGCCGATTTTTAACCACCATAGAAAGTGTATTTAAAGATTGGCTTGGTGGTATAGGTTCTTTTATTTCTGATTTCATCTGTGTCATATATCATCTAATTTTCTGGCATTCTATTTCTCTTCATAATACTTATTTTATTGGAGTTTGTATTCTTCAATTTTTTTCTTGTTGTCATATATTAAACATGTGTTCATACACATATGTTGCAGAGGACAGAAACTAGGTATCACAAATGGTAGGCAAATATTCTACCAAAGAGCTGTCTCCCAGCCTTTTTACTATGAGACAGGATTTAACTAAGTTACCAAGCGTGACCTTGAGCTTGCTCTATAGCAAATCATAGGATTTGTGATCCTCCTGCCTCATCTGCCTAAGTAGCTAGGATTACAGACTTGTGCAACCATGTCTTTCAGTTTTCAAGGATTTTCATATTATTGCTGAAAAGAATTCCCCAAAATAAAGAAAATTCAATAGAAAACAAAATGAAGATAATTTAAAATACTTATAAATATTTAAAAATTAACACCATTTTCAATACTTTTTAAAAGAATTTCTAATGAGTTCACTGTACTTACATCATTTCAACTTCTCTCTCTTCCCTTCCAATTCCTCCTCCCATTGCACCTTTTCGGATTCTTGACCTCTTCTTCTATAATTATTATTGTTCCATATACATACATACATACATACATACATACATACATACATACATACAAAGATACATACAACCTACTGGTTATGAAGTCATGCTCAAAAAGGGTCACCTCTCCCAAGAACTCCAAACTAGCTCCTGTGTTCCCTTTCTCCTTCTAGGAATTCAAAATAAGAACATGGTGCCCATGGCAAATTCTTGATTGATTTAAAATACTAAAATCTCATTCAAAACAAATAAAACCACATTTGGTTTAATTTGGAGGAACCTTGAAAGAGAAGGATTATTTTAAAAACAAACAAACAAAAAAATCTTTGAAATGGTTCTATACATGAATACAGGAGTCATTCTCATGAGAAGCATCAACTAGGGGAATTCCTATTTCTTTTCAGCCCTACTATCAAGAATATTAAAACTTGAAGTCAAATTTTATTGTCCATAATTTCTTGTCAGCAGCTTTATCTGGTTATATACCTGCATAATCACAATATTCAGTCTGAGTGCCAGGGGCCCAGACAACTGAGTTTAAAATCTAATGGATCACAACAGTCAACCAAGCTAAAAATTCAGTAAGTCTTAATAATCAACCACGACCATGAGTCAATTGTAGCTATTTTTACTCCTCTAATATGATCTCTTATGCTTGTTCAGAGTTGACTTCTTACCCTCTCTTATCTCAAGCAGTCCTTAAGCTACTTTCTGTTCCTATAAATGGAATCAAATATAATGCAGTGTTACATCTGGATGCTGTCACTGTTCGTGTCTTGTGTCTGTGTCTGTGTATGTGTATGTACCTGTGTTGCATATGGCTATTAAATGCCCACATGTGTTTGCAGGTACATAGAGCTGCATTTACAGGTGCAAACGGCAGAAGTTGATGATGGACTCTGCTCTATCATTTTTTGCCTTATTCTCAAGACAGGGTCTCTCTCTGAACTTGGAGATGGGTTGGGAATGACCCTCTCATCTCTGCCTCTCCTATCACAAGATTATAAGTACACATTTAGTCACACCAAATTTTTACGTGAATGCCAGGATCCAAACTCAGTTTTATATGCTTTCACAAGTGTTCTTAACAACTTTAGCCCTGTCTTGATTCCCTATGTTGTGTGTTTTTAAAGCTCATAAATGAAGTAACCTTTTTGTCTTAGCTCCAAACTTTGTCTCTGTAACTCCTTCCATGTGTATTTTGTTCCCTATTCCAAAGAGGAATGAAGTATCCACACGTTGGTTTTCCTTCTTCTTGATTTTCTTGTGTTTTTCAAATTGTATCTTGGATATTATGAGTTTCTGGGCTAATATCCACTTACCAGTGAGTGCATATCTAGTGACTTCTTTTGTGATTGGGTTACCTCACTAAGGATGATATTCCCCAGATATATCCATTTGCCCAAGAATTTCATAAATTTACTGTTTTTAATACCTGAGTAGTACTCCATTGTGTAAATGTACCACATTTTCTGTATCCAATCCTCTGTTGAGGGACATCTGGGTTCTTTCCAGCTTCTGGCTATTATAAATAAGGCTGCTATGAACATAATGGAGCATGTGTCCTTATTAGCCCCTAATGGAGGAGCTAGAGAAAGTACCCAAGGAACTGAAGGGGTCTGGAACCCTATAGGTGGAACAAAAATATAAACTAACCAGTACCCCCAGAGCTCGTGTCTCTAGCTGCATATGTAGCAGAAGATGGCCTAGTCGGTCATCTTTGGGAAGAGAGGCCCCTTGGTCATGCACTTTATATGCCCCAGTACAGGGGAATGTCAGGGCCAAGAAGTGGGAGTGGGTGGGTAGGGGATCAGGGCGAGGGGAGAGTATAGGGAACTTGCGGGATAGCGTTTGAAATATAAATAAAGAAAATATCTCATAAAAATATAATAAAAAATAAGTAAAAAAGAAAGAAAAAATAAATGAAATACCCTGTGGGCAATTCATTACTTTTGTTGCTATATATTATTCCAGTGTATTAATATCCTATTTGTCTATCCACTTACAAATTGATAAATATTTAGGTTGTTTACAGTTTCTGACACCAGGAGTACTGCTGCTATAAACATTCA
Source organism: Mus minutoides (assembly GCA_902729485.2). Lineage (NCBI taxonomy): Eukaryota > Metazoa > Chordata > Mammalia > Rodentia > Muridae > Mus > Mus minutoides. The sequence goes on along the minus strand of LR749498.1, from coordinate 4,176,852 downwards.
CTCACAAGACTGTAGACCAAATGTTCTTATTTTTCTCAGGTGCAAGGCCATGTACTTGTTAGGTTTTACTTTTTGGGAAACTGCCAACCCATTTTCGAAAGGGGCTGCACCCTCCTTTATTCCCACTTCACCTCTTACAAAACATCCGTCATTCTCCATCTCGTTTGTCAGGAACGTTCCAATGAGTGTGAAATTAGAGCTCATTATGGTTTGCATTTGTGTCTCCCTGACAACCACTGATGTCAGACAGCTCTCACTGTTGTACCGTTTCAACTCCTTCCTTTACAAACTGGAAGAGAAACAGCTAAGTAGTGATTTGAACATTCTAAATGATTTAAGCAACTAAGAAGACAGCTAAAAAAATTGTCTATATAGAATGCATCCTCTGGGTCTTTAGCCAATGCTTCTGTAGGAAGCAAAAAATGTCAAGGATACATACCCCTCCCTGGTATATTAAACCTCCTGGAAGAAGAAAGCAACACATGTATCTGTCAAAACACTCTAAATAATTTTCATTAACAATCCTTATTGGATATTGTGAATACATAAAGAAATAAATAAAAGAATGGATGAATTAATGTGAATACATGAATGCTGATAAATGTTAAAAGCATATGTATCTATACCCAGAAGATGTTCCAACTGGTAAAAAGGACACATGCTCCACTATGTTCATAGCAGCCTTATTTATAATAGCCAGAAGCTGGAAAGAACCCAGATGTCCCTCAACAGAGGATTGGATACAGAAAATGTGGTACATTTACACAATGGAGTACTATTCAGCTATTAAAAACAATGAATTTATGAAATTCTTGAGCAAATGGATATATCTGGAGGATATCATCCTTAGTGAGGTAACCCAATCACAAAAGAAGTCACTTGATATGCACTCACTGCTAAGTGGATATTAGCCCAGAAACCTAGAATACCCAAGATAGAATTTCCAAAACACAAGAAAATCAAGAAAGACCAACACGTGGATACTTCATTCCTCCCTAGAATAGGGATTAAAATATACATGGAAGGAGGTGCAGAGACAAAGTTTGGAGCTAAAATGAAAGGATGGACCATCCAGAGAGTGCCCCACCCGGGTGGTCCATCACATAATCAGCCACCAAATGCAGACACTACTGCATACTCCAGCAGGATACTGCTGAAAGGACCCTGATATAGTTGTCTCATGTGAGGCTTTGACAGTTCCTGACAAATACAGAAGTGGATGCTCACAGTCATCTATAGGGCAGAACACAGGGTCCCCTATGTAGGAGCTAGAGAGAGTACCCAATAGCTGTAGGGGTCTGCAACCCTATAGATGGAACAAAAATATGAACTAATCAGAACCCCAGAGCTCATGTCTCTAGCTGCATATGTATTAGAAGATGGTCTAGTTGGCTATTATTGGGGAAGAAAGGCCCTTGGTCTAGCAATGTTTATAGGCCCCAGTACAGGGGAATGCCAGCACCAAGTAGTGGGAGTGGGTGGGTAGGAGAGCAGGGTGGGGGGAGGGTAGAGGGGACTTTTGGGATAGCACTTAAAATGTAAATGAAGAAAATATCTAATAAAAAGTGTGGGAAAAAATCATATGTATCTAAAGAAAGGTTAAGGGCACTGGGAAGATCTTACACAAAGCTGCATGTGGGACTCAAGCAGCTCTACTCCATCCACAGGTGAGATGAGTGATTTCCTCTTCCTCTGAAAATGAATAAATGGCCAGTCCTTTCACTTTCTCAAGTGAGATCTGTGCTACATTGTTCTTTATCATCAACACTGTGTTTCCTACCACCATTTTCCCCCAACTTACTGTCACTGGTGAAGACCAGCAGTTACCCTCTCCATTACAACCTCCTCTGGCCAGCCTGTATTCTCTAATACAGTCCAACTTACTTTGTCTACACAGGCCCCATCACTATCAAGTGGGTCATATGTAGTAAGTAAGAATGCAGAGATGATAGGTTGTCCAGCCTATTCAACTTGTCCAGTTAACTTGCTTCAGACTTCATGAATGTGATGCTGGCCTTTGAAGGTCTTTGTGAGTCTAGGGTGAGGTACAGAGAGTAGTTCAAGAGGAACCACAAATGAAATCAATTGCCTCTTGCTTGAGTGGAAATTGTGAGCACTTTCCAGCATCCTTCAGTCATGTTCCCTCTCTCAGAGTCACTTATGCCACTGAGTGCATCCTACATACTCCCCGACACACACTTTTTTTTAATTTTCCCTTTAGAGCCACTACTAGGATGAAAAGTAAACTAGGAGCCATCCACACAGAGAGAAGTCCAGTGATTTTGGAGGTTGGTAAAGTGAGGCCAACATGATGTAGGAACCCTGCTGATCCCTAGAGTAAATTCTGTTCTTGAACAAGGCAATTCAGACTTGATGGTGACTCACTAGCCTATTCACAGGAGCTTTCACAAATATTCACATGGATTAATGCATCACCTCCTACTTGGCATAAGTTTACAATTTGTTAAGAGCAATTGCCAATTAAATTGTGACAGCAGATCTGTCTGCGTGGAATGCCATGCACTTTCCAACTTCTGGAAAGTGTAACGCTTCAGAAAGGCCAATGTAAATAGTGCATGAAGCATGCACAGCATGCCTCTGGCTTACTCAAACTCAGTGGATATATTGTAAGTGGTTTAAGGAGGACCTCCAAGTCCTTTTGACAGTGTATCTGATAGGCTTTGAATGCTATGAGATATAATTTCATGCTTGCCATAGTCAGTGATCATTTTTCATCTCAGAAATGACCTATGGATTCTGTGAAATACCAGGAGACATAAACTTGGTGGAAACTCCACTACTTCTTGTTATGTAGGCCTTGTAGTGGTACAATTATATACATAGGCACATTTAAGTACCGTGTAAACTTGAGGGAGAGTTCTGTATTTTATAGACATTCCAGATGGCAAAACACCTAAAAAAAAAAAAAAAAAAAAAAAAGTCTTAAAATAATCTTTTAACCATGGCATAAAGAGTTTTTGCCGGTATTCTAGAAGCCCACGCATTTTATTAGCATATGCCTCCCTGTCATATTTTAACAGCCCCTAATAATAACCAAAACACATAGCACATAAATAGCATTGATAAGCTGAGCCAAAATATAAAGTGGATGTTATGGCGTGGGTGTGGTGGCAGGAGCAGTGAAAACACACCCTCCATGATCCTGACAATTCCCCTTATCTCTCTGAACCACAACTCCCAATCTTTAACAGAAGTGCCATGTTCAAGGCTTCCTAAAAGCAGATCTAAGGTAAATGCCTATATTAAAATAGTTTATTTACAAGATGGCCTAAGCTGAACAGTGGTGGTGTGAGTCTTTAATCCCAGCATTCTGAAGGCACAGGCAGGTAGATGTCTGAGTTTGAGGCCAGACTGGTCCAAGAGCAAGTTCCAAGACAGTCAGGGTTACACAAAAAAACCCTGTCTTGGAAGGAGAGAGGGGGTGGGAGAGGGGGTGGGAGAGGAAGAGGGAGGGGAGGGGGAGGGGGAGAGGAGGGGGAGAGAGGGGGGAGAGGGAGGAAGGAAGGAAGGAAGGAAGGAAGGAAGGAAGGAAGGAAGGAAGGAAGGAAGGAAGGAAGGAAGGAAGGAAGCAACAGTCCCAGAGAACAGAAGTAAAGAATAAGAAACATGTGGTAAAGGAGAAGAAGCTGCTAGAAGACAGACGTGGGTGCTAATGTGTTGGCCAGTGCTGTGAATAACTGAGGCTTAGCATCTTCTGAGAAACCCTGGGAAATGTGGTTCCAAGTAGTCCATCCAAGGGAGAAAAGGAGGGGGCACTAATGACCTTCACAGTCACACAGGGTCCCAGGTGGCTAAAGCCTCCACACTTGGGTTTACAGTCTATAAACACACAGGTCCATTGGCATTTACCCTAAGATGTCAGTGACACCCTGGGTCATGAAAGATGGAAAGGAATGGGATGCTCAGTGCTCCTGGTTGTCCTAAAAGGAGGCAGGACAAGTTTGCACAGAGGTGCAGCAGCAGTGACAAGAGCAGAGGGATGCCTGGTGAATTTGAAGCAGTCCTAGCAGAACCATAATACAACACAGTTGATCAGCATCCTCCCATGACTTGGCCACCTTAATACCAATAATTTCTATGACTGATATCCAATTACTTTTTCATGAATGGGTCTCACATGTTGTTTAACTGGGCTACACTCCAGCCTTCTGAGTCAAAACTGTTATCTCCATTCCAGAGGTGAAGAATTTAAGGGTATAAAGGTTAAGCATCTTACCAGCACTAGGGTTGCTCAGGCTTCATAAGTTTGATACTGGGGACCACATAACTCTTGGTCTGACATATGGAGAGCTGTCTCCCAGTAGGCAAAGTGTGGTGTGCAATCCTTCATCTGAATGCCAACACAGCCATGTCAAGTTGTTTTTCATCACAGTTGTCACAACAATCCTGAACTGAAGTATTTAATGCAAAAAGCTTCCATCATTCTTCATCAGATACAAAGAGGACCTACTATGTGGAAAGCACAGTGTAGAAGTTAGGACTCTGACTGTCCTTGTGAATAAAAGCTGACAAATAGACTGTTGCACACCAACAGGTACTCATGTAAACACAAGGCTGTAGTGCTATAAAGCAAGAACACAGAGGGATATGAGAACTGAAATAGGACCATTTAACTTGGCCCACCACCAATGCATTGATTATCTGCTTAAAAGCCCCAAGATGCAACGTGATGGGAAAATAGAATTTAAGAAGGAAAAGGAATGGAGCTGTGAAGCACTTGACTCGGGGAAGAGTAAGTGTCTTTCCTAGAGGGAAAAAAGTGACAGCAGTGTAGCAAAAGAGCAGAGGGGGAGTAGGAGGCCTGGGCTTGCAACATTCTGAGATCATGTTAGTATAATGAAAAGAGAAGCCACTAGGGGGAGGTTGGAAGTGACTTGGTCAAATTTACAACCCAGAAACTGTAGCATACCATGTGGTGCTGGGTTTCAAATTGTGTGTGTGTGTGTGTGTGTGTGTGTGTGTGTGTGTGTGTGTGTTTATGTGTCTTGCAACTGTAAATGCAGGAACATATGAGTGTGCATTCCTATGGTGTCAAAAGTCTTTCTATTTTTTTTTGTTTAAACAATTTTTATTATATATTTTCTTCATTTACAATTCAAATGCCATCCCTAAAGTCCCTTATATCCTCCCCACAGCCCTCCTCCCCAAACCACACACCCCTGCTTCCTGGCCCTGGCATTTCCCTGTATTGGGGCACATAATCTTTGCAAGACCAAGAACCTCTCCTCCCAATGATGGCCAAACAGCCATCTTCTGCTACATATGCAGCTAGAGACACGAGCTCAGGAGGTACTGGTCAGTTCATATTGCTGTTCCTCCTATAGGGTTGCAGACCCCTTCAGCTCCTTGGGTACTTCCTCTAGCTCCTCCATTGGGGGCTGTGTGTTCCAACCTATAGATGATTGTGAGAATCCACTTTTGTATTTGCCAGGCACTGGCATAGCCTCACAAGAGATAGCTATATTAGGGTCATATCAGCAAAATCTTTCTGGCATATGCAATAGTGTCTGCGTTTGGTGGTTGATTATTGTATGGATCTCTGGATGGAGCAGTCTCTGAATGGTCCTTCCTTCAATCTCAGCTCTAAACATTGTCTCTGAAAATCCTTACATGGGTATTTTGTTCCCCCATTCAAAGGAGGGAAGAAATATTCACACTTTGGTCTTCCTTCTTCTTGAGTTTCATGTATTTTGCAAATTGTATCTTGGGTATTCTAAGTTTCTGGGCTAATATCCACTTATCAGTGAGTGCGTATCTAGTGACTTCTTTTGTGATTGGGTTACCTCACTCAGGATGATATACTCCAGATACATCCATTTGCCTAAGAATTCATAAACTCGTTGTTTTTAATAGCTGAGTAGTACTCCATTGTGTAAATGTACCACATTTTCTGTATCCATTCCTCTGTTGAGGGACATCTGGATTCTTTCCAGCTTTGGGCTATTATAAATAAGGCTGCTTTGAACATAGTGGAGCATATGTTCTTATTACCAGCTGGAACATTGTGATGGTTTGTATATTCTTGGACCAGAGAGTGACTCCATTTGGAAGTGTGGCCTTGTTGGAATATGTGTGTCACTGTGGGTGTGGGCTTAAGATCCTCACCCTACTTGCCTGGAAGTCAGTCTTTCCCTAGCAGCCTTTGGATGAAGATGTAGAACTCTCAGCTCTGCCTGTGCCATATCTGCCTGGATACTGTCATGCTCCCACCTTGATGACAATGGACTAAACCTCTGAACCTGTAAGCCAGCCACAATTAAATGTGGTTTTTATAAGACTTGCCTTGGTCATGGAGTCTGTTTTCAGCAGTAAAACTCTAACTAAGACAAACATCTTCTGGATATATGCCCAGGAGAGGTATTGCTGGATCCTCCAGTAGTACTATGTCCAGTTTTCTGAGGAACTGCCAGACTGATTTCCAGAGTGGTTGTACAAGCTTGCAATCCCACCAGCAATGGAGGAGTATTCCTCTTTCTCCACATCCTCACCAGCATCTGCTGTCATCTGAATTTTTTATCTTAGCCATTCTGACTGGTGTGAGGTGGAATTTCAGTGTTGTTTTGATTTGCATTTTCCTGATGATTAAGGATGTTGAACATTTTTTCAGGTGTTTCTCAGCCCTTCAGTATTCCTCAATTGAGAATTCTTTGTTTAGCTCTGTGCCCCATTTTTAATGGGGTTATTTGATTTTCTGAAGTCCACCTTCTTGAGTTCTTTGTATATATTGGATATTAGTTCCCTGTCTGATTTAGGATTGGTAAAGGTCCTTTCCCAATCTGTTGGTGGCCTTTTTGTCTTATTGACAGTATTTTTTGACTTACAGAAACTTTGCAACTTTATGAGGTCCCGTTTGTCAATTCTTGATCTTACACCACAAGCCATTGTTGTTCTGTTTAGGAATTTTTCCCCTGTGCCCATATCTTCGAAGCTTTTCCCCACTTTCTCCTCTATAGGTTTTAGTGTCTCTGATTTTATGTGAAGTTCCTTGATCCACTTAGACTTTAGCTTTGTACAAGGAGATAAGAATGGATCAATTCTCATTCTTCTACATGATAACTGCCAGTTCTGCCAACACCATTTGTTGAAAATGCTGTCTTTTTTCCACTAGATGGTTTTAGCTCCTTTGTCAAAGATCAAGTGACCATATGTGTGTGGGTTCATTTCTGGGTCTTCAATTCTATTCCATTGATCTACTTGTCTGTCACTGTACCAGTACCATAGAGTTTCAGCACAAATTCATCTTTCAACTAACTGCCCACCTTATTTTTGAGGCAAGGTCCCTCACTAAACCTCTGTCCCACACTCCAGGGGTCCATTCAGGGACATCAGCCTTCCCATTAGAGATTTCCATGTCTGCACTTGACTTTTTACAGAGACACTAAGGATCACATATAGGTCCTTGTATTTACAGGGCAAACACTTTTCCAACTGAGCCACCTCCCCATCCCAAACTACAGTCTTGGGGAAACCAATTCAAGAACTATAATATGTTTGTTAAACACAAACAGAACTAAACACTTACTCTCTTCCCTAACCCTTGTTAACAGAGTCTATAACTATGTTTTCAACACTCTGACAATTTTTTTTTTTAATCACAGGAGGCAGAAGGAAGTAAAGATATGGATAGAAGAGGTAGTGGGAGAGAACATGATCAGGTATGGGGGAAGACAGAAGAGAAGCCCTGAGGGCCAGCACAATGAATGGAAATATGTCACATGGGAGAGGGGGCAGACAGGGAAAGGGGAGATGGAGAGGACCCTCTAGAACTTACCAGAGACCTGGGAGGTGAACGTCTCTCAGGACTCAAAGGGAGACCTTAGATGAAACACTCTGACAATTCTTTTGTTGTTGTTGTTAAGATATTTTCTTTTTTTTTTCTTTTTTTTTTCTCCAATTTTTATTAGGTCATGCAATACCTCTCCAAGGCATATATCCAGAAGACATTTTCTTTTTTTTTCCAACTTTCATTAGATATTTTCTTCATTTACATTTCAAGTGTTATCCAGAAACTTCCCTGTACCCTCCCCCCTCCCAGCCCTGCTCCCCTACCCACCCGCTCCCACATCTTGGCCCTGGCGTTCCCCTGTACTTGGGCATTTAAAGTCTGCATAACCAAGGGGCCTCTCTTCCCAGTGATGGCCAACTAGGCCATCCTCTTCTATATATGCAACTAGAGACATGAGCTCAGGGGGTACTAGTTAGTTCATGTTATTCTTCCACCTATAGGGTTGAAGACCCATTCAGCTCCTTGGGTACATTCTCTAGCTCCTTCCTTGGGAGTCCTGTGTTCCATCTAATAGCTGACTGTGAGCTTCCATCTCCATGTTTGCCAGGCATTTGTATAGTCTCCCACGAGACAGCTATATATGGGCTCTTTCAGCACTATCTTGCTGGCATATGATATAGTGTCTATGTTTGGTGGCTGACTGTGGGATGGATCCCTGGCGGCCACAGTCATTGGGTCCATCCTTTGGATTCAGTTTCACACATGATCTCTGTAACTCTTTCAATGTGTGCTTTGTTTTTAATTCTAGGAAGGGGTGACGTGTCCACATTTTGATCTTCCTTCTTCTTGAGTTTCATGTGTTTAGTAAATTGTATCTTGGGTAGTCTAGGTTTCTGGGCTAATATCCAAATATCAGTGAGTACATGTTATGTGAGTTCTTTTGTGATTGGGTTACTTCACTCAGGATGATGGCCTCCAGATCCATCCATTTGCCTAGGAATTTCATATATTTATTGTTTTTAATAGCTGAGTAGTACTCCATTGTGTAAATATACCAAATTTTTTGTATCCATTCCTCTGTTGAGGGACATCTGGGTTCTTTCCAGTTTCTGCTATTATGAATAAGGCTGCTATGAACATAGTGGAACATGTGTCCTTATTACCAGATGGAATATCTTCTGGAGATATGCCCAGTAGAGGTATTGCAGGATCTTCCAGTAGTATTATGCCCAATTTTCTGAGGAACCGCCAGACTGATTTCCAGAGTGGTTGAACCAGCTTGCATTCCCACCAACAATGGAGGAGTGTTCCTCTTTCTCCACATCCATGCCAGCATCTGTTGTCACCTGAATTTTTGATCTTAGCCATTCTTACTGGTGTGAGGTGGAATCTCAGGGTTGTTTTGATTTGCATTTTCCTGATGATTAAGGATGTTGAACATTTTTTCCATGTGCTTCTCAGCCATTCGGTATTCCTCAGTTGAGAATTCTTCGTTTAACTCTGTGCCCCACTTTTTAATGGGGATATTTGATTTTCTGGTGTCCACCTTCTTGAGTTCTTAATATATATTGGATATCAGCCCCCTTTCTGATTTAGGATTGGTAAAGATCCTTTCCCAATCGGTTGGTGGCCCTTTTGTCTTGTTGACAGTATCTTTTGCCTTACAGAAGCTTTGCAACTTTATGATGTCCCATTTGTCAATTCTTGATCTTACAGAACAAGCCTTTGCTGTTCTGTTCAGGAATTTTTTCCCCAGTGCCCATATCTTCGAGGATTTTTGCCACTTTCTCCTCTATAAGTTTCAGTGTCTCTAGTTTTATGTGGAGGTCCTTCAACCACTTAGACTTGACCTTAGTACAAGGAGATAAGAATGGATCAATTCCCAGTCTTCTACATGATAGCTGCCAGTTGTGCCAGCACCATTTGTTGAAAAGGCTGTCTTTTTTCCACTGGATAGTTTTAGCTCCCTTGTCAAAGATCAGGTGACCATAGGTGTGTG
>LR749498.1:3971317-3994832 GCA_902729485.2 Mus minutoides | reverse complement strand
GAAAAAGATTTAATCAGGTAAGTGAGAAGAGCACCAAGGAGAGTAAAGATTGTGGGCAAATGAGAAACTATTAGTTGGGAGAGAGTAGAATGCCAGTAGGCTAGTTTAGGTGTAGGGAATTGTGGTGTGGTCAGTCTCAAAAGCTACATTAGGTAAGGCCCCATTATGAAGACACTGACTGTAAAAGAATGCATGGATTCGAAAATCCATTATTAGGAAGAGTCCACCTACTTCACAGTTCACAGAGCATGTCAAGAGTTAGACTGCATGAAGAAAGATCATATTCTAGGTATACTGAATTCAAGTTAATGAGCTACAACCCCAGAATCCACATAAAAGTAAGTAAGCCATGTCTGTCTGTCCCAGCTGTCTTATGAAGAGTTAGAATGCTGAGTTCTCCTCATTCTTCAGTATTCTCTTAACTCCCCAGAAGCTCGTAGGTAGGTTAGCCTCACATGTGCAGCAACAAGAGACCTTGTTTCAAACAAGACAGGTGAGAACCACACCTGAGATTTTCCTCTGGCCCCTACTCATGTACACATGCCTTCATACACAAACATTCTCATATGCACACACAAGAATACAGGCAAATAAATCAACAAAGGAATTGATGAAAATAGATGAATAAATAAATAAAATGGCATTAAGAAAAAAAAGTACTTTAAAGTTTGACCATTAAGTCATATTTTCTAAACATTAAGTCATTTAACTCACAATCCAAAATGGAAAAGGCTGTTATATCTAACAGCAAGGTTACTTACAGAGTAAATTGTCTAATCTATGTACAAACCATTTTGAAAGACAGACACACACCTAATGAAAATTGGGATATTAAAAATTATTGAGCTCTTGAAATTAGAATTTGAGAAAGACAAATTTTGCTGTCAAATTCATACAGTTTAGAGCTGATAAGATGGGTAAATATGTGTGCCTGACAGCCTGAGTTCAGTTCCCAGGGCCAACATGGTGGAAGGAGAGAGCAACTAACTCCAGAAAGTTGTCGTTTGATGTCCATCCATGGTATGCACACAGAATCACTCATGAAGAACTTTTTAAAGGGAGATATATGATATATATATATATATATATATATATATATATATATATATATATATGATAATATTCACTGAAATATGGATATTTTATTAAAACAAAAAGAAAGTATGCTTTTCTAAACTCATATTTATATATTATTAATATATAATACATATTATATTATTTAATATAAAATATATGATATTAATATGTACATTTATATCATGTTTACATGATAGATTATATATCCTATACTGTGTAATATATATATATACTCATGCATATATATATATATATATATATATATATATATATATATATATATACCTCATTGTGAGATACAATTACTATATCCATTTTACATTGGAAATTAAATGACTGAAGGTCATAATGCATGTTTGAAAAGGTAAAAGCTTAGAATTGTTGCTTTAAAAATTAATACAATTTGGGCTTGGAATATAGCTTAATGGTAGAGTGCTTATCTAGCATGCATGAGTTTCTGGGTTCAGTGTCCAGCACTGGAAAAGCAAACTAACTAAAGATGAATGTAATTTTAGTTAAAATGCCAGACTCACTTTTGACTTTTCAAGTTTGTTTCTTTAACACGAAAAAAGACATAACACTGCTAACATAGCCAAGAACTGAGACTAGATGGGGGAAAAACTTCCTCTATTATTCTGCTAAAGAAACACAGCAACAAAATGACTTTGATAACACATTGCTATGCTGATAGATCAGAGCATCACTCAACCCTCTCAGAGAAGCTGCCTTTTGCAGTTGGTGGTAATTAACAAAAAAGGTCCACAACTGCAGAGAGTGAGAGGCTCTGGTCACTTAGTCTTAAATAATACCTTTACCGAACCCTTCTCCTCAAGGATCAGGTACCTCTGCAGAAGAGGCAGAAAAATTCTAAGAGTCAGTGGTGGTGCATGACTCCAAGGAAGAAAACAGTTAGCCAACACAAAACAGATTCCATGGGGTTTTGTGTGTGTATAGTTTTGTTTGGGTATGTCTTGTCTTATTAATTTTCTTTCTGTTCTGTTTGTTTAATTTGTATATTTTTTGATGTTCCTTTTCTTGTTTTTGTTGTTTTATTTTTCTGGTTTTTTTAAGGGAGAGAGAGAGAGAGAAAAAAACCTAGAAGTTGAGTGAGGAGAGAGGTGGGGAGGATCTGAGAGGAGTTAGGGGAAGGGAAAATATATTGTATAGAAAAGCTTTTAATATGAAAAAGATTTTCTTTCTATTCTTACACTTTTAAATATTTAAATATCTAAGTTACTTAATTAATATACTATAGAAACCAAATCTACTATAAAAACATAGAGAACAAATGAGAAGATAAAAATTAAAATTCAGTGACAAATATTTATATTAAGTGTAGTATTCCTAAAATGTGCTTTTAATATTACCATTGTGCTTTTAATATTACCATTCATAGAAACATGTAGTGGCAAGAAGCTTTTAACAATTTACAGTAACCAATGTAAAGGGAGCATTTGATCCAGTTCTATGGAAGTGACAGAGTGAGCTGCACTGACAGCTTAGCAAGCATATCAGGAAAAGAAGGCAAGTGCACAGAACCTGCGGTAGAACCGACCACTTCAAGAAAGGCTAGTGTGTCTTCAGTGGAACAAACAGGGAAACTAAGTTTAGGAATTTGATAGTTTTTAACCACCAATGTAAGAATTTAACTCTTACTCAAAATAACATAAAGACTTTAGATGAATATATTATATTGAGCTGAGCAGTAACACGCTTTGATCTATATTGCAAATCTGGATACTAAACTTGGAAAAGATGGAAGCAATAACTGAAGAAGAAGCTCACTAAGTGGGAACTCAATTCTACGACAGTTAGTTGAGCAAGGGAAACCAAAGTGATAGGTCAGTTGGAAGTTAGGGAAGTGACTCCAAGGTGTTTTGTTTTGTTTTCTTTTGAGGTTTTTTGTTTTGGTTTTTCTTTTGTTTTTAATTGTATGTATATGAACATGCTATCTTCAGACACACCAGAAGAGGGCATCAGACCCTATTACAGATGGTTGTGAAGTAGATACTCATTGAAAATGTTTGCTTCTATCTCAAAGTACTCTTTGAAAATGTCATTTCCAGAACTGTTTTTTATTGGATATTTTCTTTAAATTTTGTAATTGGGTGAATTTGACAAATGGATTATGGGGCTTTTAATATCTAATCCATTTCAGATGTTATTGCCCCTCCAGGTCTTCCCTCTGAAAACCCCCTATTCCATCCTCCCTCCCCCTGCTTCTATGAGACTCCAAGGTTTTTACTCTGAGCCACTTAGTTGAACTCCTCCTCCTCTCTAAAATGAGAAGTATATGAGGGGGGACTTATAGAGAAAACAGAAGGAGCTTCTCCAGGACTATGACATGTTTTAGGTGCCTGTTAGAAGTCAGAGTGACCCAAGGACCTAAGGGGTTTGCAGCCCCATAAGAGGAACAACAGTATGAACCAAGCAGTACCCCCAAAGCTCCCAAATACTAAACCACCAACCAAAGAGTACACATGGAAGGACTCATGGCTCCAGCCGTGTATATAGCAAAGGATGGCCTTGTTAGACATCAATGGCAGGAGAGGCCCTTGATCCTGTGAAGGCTTGATGCCCCACTGTAGGGGAAAGCCAGGACAAGGAAGCAGGAGTGAGCAGGGTGAGGGGGGTAGGCTGGGGGGGGGGTGGAAGGAAAACTAGGAAAAGGGATAACATTTGAAATGTAAATAAATAAAGAAAAGATCTAATAAAAAACAAAAAAGAAGTCAGAGTGACAAAGAAGGAAACCACAGAGCCTGGAGTCCAAGGATCCACAGTACTTCATTTAAATTGTTCCCCAAGGCTGTGAGTTTATTCTTTTGCCCTGGGGTTGGGCAGATGGATGAACTGAGTATTTCTTCCAAATGCTCTCCTACAGTACATGCTATAACTTGAAAAATAGGTAGAGTCTGCCTATCTAGCAAAGATAGGTTCAAATGATGGTGTTTCCCAACACAGTGAGGAAAATATGATTTAGTGTCTGATGTGTGTGTGTGTGTGTATGTTTTGTGTGTATAATTTATACACACACACACACACACACACACACACACACATATATATATATATATATATATATATATATATATATATATATATATATATATATATATAATTACATATATTGTGTATATATTTCCCATAGTCCATAAAAGGTATTTTATTAATGCAAACTATCCCTTGAAGTAATATATGTAATGTCTATGTCAAGAAAATATATAATATCTACATAATTAGAGAAATTTCTCAGAAGCTGGGAACAGTGGCACACACTAATCCCAGCATTTGAGAGGCAAAAGTATTGGTGCAAATTTGAGACCACTGGTCCTCAAATTGAGGACAGTTAGCTCCTGTCTAGACCAACAGGACAGAGAAGAGGCATGATAGAACTAAAAGAGAAGAAAGATAGGAAAAGTTGGTAAGTATTTTAATTGCCCATTATTAGCTGGTTACTATGTATCAATACATATTTATGGTTAAGCACTAACATTGTATCTAAGCTGTTCCATGTCTACAACAAGCATTTGCAGGCTCAATCCTTACATTTATCCAATAGGATACTACTATTCCTTTTTAGATAAGAGGATTTGCCCAAGGCTATAGAGCTTTTAAGAATGCTTAGAGTGAATATCTAATAAAAAATTGAAAAAAAAGAATGCTTAGAGGGGGTGTCAATTGTTCTCTCCAGAAAAATAATTGAGTAGTGATGCATATGCTAATTTAGCTAGATTTAGCTATCCTACAACATATATACAGTGATTCAAAGATCATGCCACACCATCTAAAAATACAAACAACTTAATCTGTCAACATGAAATATAATCTTCAATTAACAACAACAACAACAAAAGAATTTTACATGATCTAGCTGTTACATGACAGGAGTAGAATTCCATTCAGTTATGCGTTCAGTTATGCTCAAACAATAGAAATATATACTGGAAGCAGGTGTAGTTTAAAAAACTTATGACATATTTCAGGGGACCAAATAATCTGTTTAAATAAAATATTTGCATTCTGGGCCTGAGGAGATGGCTCATCAGTTAAGAGCAATGGCTGCTCTTCTAGAGGAAGAAGTTAATTCCTCTAGAAGTTAATTCCTAGCATCCACAGGGTAGCTCACAAATGTCTGTAACTCCAGTTCCAAGAGATCTGATGCCCTCTTCTAGTCTTCAACATTTAGGCCTACACCTTGTGCACAGACAGACATTCAGGCAAAACATTCATACACCAAAAAATAATAATCAAAAATGTTTTTTAAAAATACACTTTAACAAGGCCTAACTTACAGTGTTCCTGCTTGGTTCTCCAGCCAAGAGCCGGTGGAGGGATTACATCAGGGTGCTGGAGTTGGAAAGTATTTGCTGGAGAATGGAACTTAATAAATAGAGGCAAAGGTGAGGTTTGAACTTAGTGTATCTAAAACATTTACTGATGATCATTTTTTTGGTTTTTTCAAGACAGGGTTTCTCTGTATAGCCCTGGCTGTCCTGGAACTCACTTTGTAGACCAGGCTGACCTCGAACTCAGAAATCCGCCTGCCTCTGCCTCTTACCAGCCACATTTATATTGTGAGTTGATGCATTTAGGCTTACTTGTGGATGTAACTGCAAAATATACTGAGGTAACCCTGTCATAGTTTGCTCCTCTTATGTTTTCTTGATACTTCTTTTTTTTTTCTTAATTTTTTTCTATGTGTCTTAGTATTCTATTACTGTGAAGAGACACCGTGGCTGCAGAAATTCTTATAAACTCTTATAAAAGAAAACATTTAACTGGAGCTAGGTTACGGTTCGGAGGTTTAGTCTGTTAATGTCATGGTGAGAAGCATGGCATCAAGCAAGCAAACATGAGAGTTCTACATGAAGATCGCAGGCAGTGAGAAAAGAGTACTAGGTACTCTGGACTTGATCATTTCAAACCATAGGGCCCACCTATAGAGACACATTTCCTTTGACAAACCCACATCTACTCCAACAAGGCCACACCTCCTAATCCCTGTCAAGTAGCAACATTCCCTAGTGACCAAGCCTTCCAATATATGAGCCTACTGGTGCCATTCCTGTTTAAGCCACCACAGTATGTCAATATTATTTATCTGTCTAGTATTTTTAAATATGCTTTATTCTTTTGATTGTTACTTTAAAATATGTATATTCTATATTTCTTTACAAATATCACACACAGGAAGGAAGCTACAGCACAAGGAGGCAGAGAAACCAAATCTCAAGGTCATCGGCAGTGTCATAGGGAACTCGAGATCAGCCTGAGCTACTAGAGAGATATGCCATGTAAAGGGAAGAAGGAAGGACTGAATGGAAGGAGGGAGGGAGGGAGGGAGGGAGGGAGGGAGGAAGGGAGGAAGGGAGGAAGGAAAGAAGGAAGGAAGGAAGGAAGGAAGGAAGGAAGGAAGGAAGGAAGGAAGGAAGGAAGGAAGGAAAGAAGGAAAGAAGGAAAGAAGGAAGGCTCTATATACCTGCCAAACTGTAGAGTGTGTTAGAACATAGGTGCATTACCCTTTTATAAGCCACAGATCCTTTCAGAAAGTAGTCAAAGTTATATATTTTTCTCTACAAAGGGATTACATGCGTATGTCATGAAAACTAAGAAACTGAAATGATTTATATGATCACAAAAATACTTTAATGTGTATCTTGATCATATGACATGAAATAGCAGTAAAAGTTCTTTTTTAAAGATAAATAACTTATACACAAAAGAACTTCTCTACACTTAAAAAAAGAAAACACAAAATCTGCAGCTGGAGGAAAACACTTATACAAAGCAACAAGTAAATCATTCCTAGACATGCTGAACTGTTAAGTCTTCTTGTAAGTCCTTACAACTCATTCATTTCAGGTAAGGATGAAGCTGTTTCGGCCTAGCTCTTCTTGACAAGCCAACCCTAATTGGACGGC
Source organism: Mus minutoides (assembly GCA_902729485.2). Lineage (NCBI taxonomy): Eukaryota > Metazoa > Chordata > Mammalia > Rodentia > Muridae > Mus > Mus minutoides. The sequence goes on along the minus strand of LR749498.1, from coordinate 3,987,834 downwards.
TACATGTCTTAAGAGGCTGTATTCTGGAAATCCCATGCGAAAAATGACTGCCTGCAAAGAGGACAACATAATTTTTAAACTGAGGCAAAAATTTCCAATATGCTTAAAAGTCCTTATTCTAATCATGATACTAGTCCCATTTGCCAAGAATTTACATAACAATCACTTTAAATGCATTATTGTTCTTAATCTTATTACATCCAGTTCTAAAGTATAGAAAGGCAAATACAAGAAAAGTAAGATACCTTTCCAAAGTATATAATACCTACATAAAACCAATATTCCAGTCAAGAAATTTGACAAGAGAACAATAAAACCAAAAGCTAATTAATATTTAAGTCAACTTGATACTATGCTTTATGCATTTCAGTTTTCAGTTTTAAGGGAAGCAACTCTGCCATGTTGTTAATAGTTATATTTTCTTTCTAAAGGAGATTTTTATGTAATAAAATACAAATATAATTATAGCTATGGATTACTCTGAATTTTAGTTTTACTTGACACAACATTACATTACTTTCCAAGAAATTCAATTGTTTCCAAGAGCTATATTTCTCCATAGAACAGTTAACTTAGACAGGCAGATATATTGTATTATGACTAGGAGGGTTTTTTTTTCTCATAAACTATAAAGTATAATTGTAAAATTTGTAAGTTGGGCTTTAGTGAATTAACATGAATTTAATACTACATTATAGTAAGTACACTGTCATCAAGCCATTGTTAAATCTAACAAAATTAAACAGCATGACTTCAAGTTGAACAACTTGCATATATATATATATATATAAACACTGATGAAACGATTCCAAATTTAAACTATTATAAATAATGTTCCTGAAAAAAACAAGGTATTATAAAAAAGCTATGAATGCATTTTAATACTCAATTTAGCATTAAAATCATAAATTTAATGATAAGCAAAGTTTCATTACTAGAGTTTTAGAAATCTTTTAAATGTAAAAGGAGATACTCAGACAAATTATTGGTTCATGCTGATGCTAATATATTTGGTTATAAATTAAACAGTTTTAGGAATTTTATATAAAATGAATTTCTTCATTAAAAGATAATTTCAGAATAGAGCAAAATTAATCATCTATTTGAATTCTTTTTCAAACTATGCTTTCCTCTTTTATATTTTAATATAATAGTGACTTATGGTAGTTTTACAGTGGGTAGAAAATTATTACACTAATTTCCATCAATATTAGGTCTTTGTAAAATAATGACCTCCCTCATTAAGCTATGTGTTGAAACTATATTCATTTGTAAAATAGACCACAGTCCTTTTCTTATTGTTATATGCTTGATTAATTTATTGTTCACAAGTTTTTAACAAATCTAAGCATTCCATAATGCTTTGTGAAATTGCTCTTAAAGTCAGTATTTAAAATATGTCATGATTAGCTGGGCATAGTGGTGCTTGCCTTTAATCCCAGCACTGGGGAGGCAGAGGCAGAGGCAGGTGAATCTCTGAGTTCAAGGCCAGTCTGGTCTACCGAATGAGTTCCTGGACAGCCAGGGTTTCTAAGGGTTTGGTCAACAGGCTAACAACATCTGTGTCTTCTAGGAAATTGTTAAAAATGTAGAATCCTAGAACTTGACTACAGTGAAACAGAATTCTTTAACAAGATCTTTAAGAGGGCCAGAGCACATTACAGTCAAAGCAACTCTGGCCTAACGGACATATAAAATACCTGGTAAGTTGGCAGCTGCCACATAGAAGGCAACAATGTAGATGTGTGTTCTTTCTCCTCCTTTGATTCTACATCAAAATAGATTCCTAAAGCCAGGTGTTCCCTGTCTTTCTGTCCAGCCTAACTTTTTAGACTCATGGAATATCAGTACCTCTGTCATCACTTGTTTTCAGGAAATAAGACACTGCCTGTATACTTTTAAGCTTCCAAAGGCATCAATTAACCATTAAGGTCAATTCATCATCCGTTAAGACAAAGGGAAAGAGACAAAAGGAAAGACAAAATGAAATTGCATTCTTCTGATGAAAAGAAGCATATATAGTCTTGTTTCCTAATTTTAATCCTATCCTTATCTATACACATTTGTACAAGTTAGAATAAATATTAGATTTTGCTTTATTCTTATATCAAAACCTTCTTAGATAAGGATTATTGGCAACTGCTTAATTTTGATTTTGTTGTTTTCCTTAACAGCAAGTAAGAATAAAACTAAGTATAATAGTCATGTTCAAAAATTATATTAATACCAAAATAATAATAAATAATTGCTAGAGTATTTGGGCCTTGGTTTCTGGTCTCAAACCTGTACCAGACTCTCCTGTCAACAACTCCCTAGTGCTAAGATTAAGGTATGAGTTATAATATCCAGATCAGTATTAGTAAATTGTTTATATTTATAAAATATCTACATGCGAAGATACATAAAGGTAAAAAAGTATAGAACATAAAAGAACTGACATTTCAAAAATGGGAATCCATTTGGGATTCTCCTTTGTTTGATTTTTGTCGACTAATATAGTACATACACAACAAATCACAGATTAATAACACATCTTATCATTTAGATTATTGTCATACATAACTACAAATATTTAAGCATACTGTGCAGAGGACACCTTCCAGTATTATTCTCATATTTAGCCAATCTCTACGTATTGTAATTAGTAACTTCTTGATATTCTTCAAAGTATGAAATTTTGTATTTGTTTACCAACCATGGTAGTTTCACCATGCTCAAACAATATGGCAGCCATCTTAAAACATACTCCAGAAAATAACAAAAGTTCTTACCTCCCTTCAATAAAGTTTCTTTTTTATATTCATCAGGAGAAAAAGTAGGGCTTTTACGTAAAGGTTTCTTATAATCTGAAAAATAAACATTAACATATTATAACTCATGATACTGCATTGACTAGATGTTTAAAGCTCTTTCTAGAGAAAGTGACTTTTGTATATAAATGTTAACAACATTGACAAACTATGTTTTTTATAAATTCTGCCCTCAATTGACTCCTAATATTTAGAAAAATTAAGTAAGACGCCTGAGCTTTTTCTATTTAAGTAATTTGTTTCCTTCAGCTTCAGTTTATTGTCTGACATTTTAATAGATCTTTGTGGGAAATAGTATACACTAATGAACAGTCTTTTCTATTTTATTTGTTACCAAAATTATATATATATTTCTTACATAGGAGAAAAAAGTGACTTTTTATCATGAGTAAAAAATTATAAGCCAGGCAATGGCTGTGCATGCCTTTAATCCCAGCACTTAGGAACCAGAGGCAGATGGATCAGTTTGAAGCCAGCCTGGTCTACAGAGCTTGTTTCAGGACAAGCAAAACTACACAGAATCTGTCTCCAAAAAACAAAAACAAAAACAAAAACCACAAAAGAAATAAAATATAAATAGCATACCTTCCTCAGGAGTATAATGGAGTGATCCTTCCTCTGATCTTGGCCAACACTCATTGGGAACTATCTGTCCTCCGTGAGTAGGTAGTATTTTCCAGTTAAATAAACTTTGGTGCATTTTAGGTTTGTTGAGGCCTGCCTTCACATCACAGGACAAAAAAGGTGCATCTCTTGTGTTGGTTTCAACCCTTTCCAGTTTTTTTCCTATCTCCATTCTTGCCTCTTTAACATCATTACTTTCTCCAAAGTAATTTTCTTTCCTATTGTTTGTTTCCATGGTACTTGGAATTTCATTTTCCTTACTAATTTCATGAAACATTCGAAGTTCTTCAAGTACTAAATCAAATTTGCTCTTCATCTCAAACTCTTCAGCTATTGGCAGAGTTTCTGTTGATAAACATGTAGCAGTTAAACCCTGAAAACAGTCATTGTTCTCCTCACTTGAATCACTTTCAAATTGATGATTAGCATACAATGCAGACTCATTCTTTGGATGAAAATGCTTTGAATTAGCTAACTCACTTTCTTGCAAAATACCTCCATCCTCTTTTGTGCTAGTTCTATTATTTTGATTAACAGATTTCGTTTCTTCCATATTGATGCTCTTACTCACTAGCGAAGCTGATTGCACTGAAGACATTCTGTCCATTGAGGGAAAACTATCCTCTTCCTTCTCAATGTCAATAGCTTTATGGGCTGGAAAACTACTTGAACTTTTTGTGACCTTCATTTTTCTCTTCAAAACAAAATCATATATTTTCTCTTCTATTTCACTTAACAGATTATCCGAGCTGATCTTCAGAGTTATTGTCATAGCATTAATCTGGTCACTGTGTGATGTATTTTGGCTTAACAGTGTGCACAGTTGTCTATCATTAAAGGCATCTTCAAATATCGACTTAAAAATAAAGTGAATGGTCTTATGATTCCATTTTCTTTCAGTATCTAAATCTTGAGTGTATGTACTACTCTCATAATATTTTTCATTAATATGTCCACAGTTATTCTGTATAAATTGAGGATCAGACTTCACATGTGTGCTGCCAATACCAAAACTGTAATAATCCAAAATTTCCATATTTAGGAGTAGTTTGGCACATCTTGTACTCTCATAACTAGATTCTTTTGTCAAAGAAAGTTCTTCCATGTTATCAAAACCCATTAAAGGGGAAACATTTTCACATAGTTTGTAAATTAGAAAACTTTTAGCTGTCATAGTAGGAGAATTGATGTTTTGTTTCTTAACCCATTGAAGAACATGTTCTATTTTAAATAGTATCCTTTTCTTTGCTGTAGATTTTGTATTACATTCTAATAGTCTTAAATAAGTTATCATCTTTGTTAGATACACAATATATCTTTTCTTTATATTTTTCAAATAATTCAAATTCACTATATATTTGAAAATGCATCCCTCTTCGGATTCTCTATCATTTTTCATTTTTTCTTTCTTTCTTATGAAAGAATCAAAGTTATTGAGCAAAGAAACTATATTGGTTTTCAGAATCATATTATTCTCACAAATAATCCTAATTTTTTTCATTCTCCAACAATTTTGCTTTTTTATTTTCAAAATAGATCTGTTATAGTCCAAGCTTTGAGATTCTTGTCTGGTAAGTATGTAATAGTCTTGATTCCTTTCTGTTCCTTCACAATTTGCATCTTCTAATGTTAGAGTGAAATTCTTTTTAGAGACTCTTACATCACACTCAATACTACTGTGCCTATAGTAGTTTAAATTGATCAAGTCTATTTTCCCTTCAATGATGAGTGACTGGTGGTTACTTTCAGAATAGTCAGAAAAATAATTTTCCACATATACATTTTTTTTATCATCCTGTAACTTTTGTTTCTTAGCATCAGGTCTATTTTGGGACAAGAAAATGTTTGTGAAATCCCTAACATATGCCACAATTTTGTCATTCTTTTTCTTTGCTATTTCCTTTAAATAGACAAAGGACATGTTGCTATTTAAATCCCTTGGAAACTCAGAGAAATTTTTTGTGATGCTATCTCTAAAATAGCTAGGTTTGGCACTTTCCAAACAGGCCTGGTTTTGAAATTTTGATATTTTTAGTGTAGACGATGAAACGTTTTCTTTTTTCTCTGAGGTTATAACACTGTCAACTTTACATCTGTCCTTAATTTCATGTAATGCTGACTTAGTTACCTCAGAAAATGGTACATCTAGAAATGGATTTCCTGGCTCTCTCACAGAATTCTTTTCTTTCAGAATAGTTTCCTTCTCAGGAAGTTCTTCAGGCTCCTGTTTGACTCCTTGGACATAGGGCATGGGGCTACTGGGTGGAGTATGACTCACTTTTGCTTGGTCACCAAGGCGCACCCCCTGAGCCTCCCTGTCCTGCAGTCCTGCTTCACAAGACCTTGGAGCCCTCGAACAACCTGCTCTTCCTAAGGTTCCAGACTGCCAACAGCTGTGCGCCTGGAATGTTCTGTCCTGACATCCCAGGTCACACGACTGCTTCCCACCGCCTGAGCTCCCCGGGCTCTTTGGAATGAGGAACGCCCTGAAGGGTCTGAGAGACGACTCCCAGACTTTTTCTACCTCAGACAAGCGAGGCACCACAAGCAGCGGCCATCCCGCCTCAGAGATTCCGCCATCGGGCTCCTTCAGACGCCGCCGCTTGCTGCCGGGGGACGCCACAGCGGGGTCCTCAGGAGACGGTTCTGAGGAGACAGGCCAGGCAGGCCCCGCAGGCGACGCGGGGCGCGACAGAGACATGAGCGCCTACCAGGAGCATCTGCCTGAGGTTCCCGCCACGCGCCGGCCTTTTAAAGGGCGCGAGCAGGCTCCGCCTCCCCCGCCCCGCCCCCTGCACCAGCCCTTGTCACGCCTCTCGAGGCCAGACCTAGGCAATCCCCTATCCAGGTCTCGCCCCACCCTGGTCACGCCCCCGACACGCCCCCGTAGCCCCACCTCCACCTGTGAGTGTCCAGGCCCAGGGCGATCCTGACCGTTACACCCACCGAGGTTTAGCGCTGTTTTGAAGACAGTAACATCAGCTGTTCTACCCGTCTCGGGCCTTCCCTCGGGCAGAACTGAGGGGGAAAGTCGGAATCTGTGTTTTGAGTATTGTGGGGGCAGTCTTTTTTTTTAAGTTCGAAAATCGAAGCTTTCCTCTGAAGCAGCGGCTTTTCCTCAGGGTTTTTGTGGTTTTTTGCTTTTGGGGGGGTTGTTTTCAGGTGAATTGTCCCATAAAACCCAGTGGCTCTGTCAGTGCCACACCAAATCTTTCTGTATCCAGAAATAAAAAAATAAATGAAACATCCCACTAATAGTTAAAAATCAGTTGTCTTACTTCATTAAATTAAAAATTGGACTGAAGGGGCTGGTACTTAACCATATTTAGGGGAAAGTGGACAGAACTTAGTACCTAGAAAATTATTTTTTCTTTAGTTAAGACTAAGACTATATTTATTTTCACAGATGTTGTAGCATTTACTTCCCAAATATTGTGGATAAATTTACTTAGAAATAAAAATTACAAGTTTGAACTTCATTTACTGTAGATACAATAATTCTATAGTGGCTCATATTAATGAATTTTTTTATGCTCTTTCATTTTTCCCTCAGCATTTAGAAAGTTTTCTTTATGATTTCTGGTCAGTGCCAATTTTTGTAAATCCTGTAATCTTGAAGGAGAAAAGGATCTTTTAAATGTCTATTATTATATACATGTTTATTAAGAAACATGTAATTACTGTTGAGTGAGCATAAACCTCAGACCTCTTGTTGGTTGTTTCAATGTATGCTGTATTTTCCTTTAAAATACAAGAACATACTCTTTCCTAAGCCCTCCACCATAACATTATTTAACAACTATGCATTTTTAAGGGCTAGGAGTCAAAATATAAATGTGGTAAAACTAAATTTAATAAAGTATTTGAAAACTACATCCAAAGCATTATTATATATATATATATATATATATATATATATATATATATATATTTAATGCTTTCTTTTACTTGTCTCCATAGATATGGATATACAAATGTGTGCATATATATGTATACATATACATATATAAATGTATATTCTGCAGAAATATACAGCAATCGAGACCAAAATAGATTAATTTTCTTCTATTCACATATTTAAAATTACACTAATGACCACTTTCATTTATAAATAATGCCTATTCTAGTTACTTACTATTTATATTTTTTCATTTTCATTTTCAATGCTACCTCAAAAGGAAATAGGATGTTAAGAAATACAGAAGGTTGTACGTTTGACTCAGGCTTGTTCGAAAGCTCATCTCAAATGTCACACCTCTCTGTATCATTTTTCCTCCCTGCCCTTTGAAAGTACTTGTCTCTTTTAATAAGAGTAAACTGAGATTCCAAGGTAGCACCTGTCTACTTCCTTTCAGCCGGGTGTCTTATTGCAGTTCAGATCTGAACTGAACAAGAGAAATACTGATTGAGTTCAGGAGATAAGCCCCACTAAGGAGCTTTGCACTGGCGCCTGTCAGAATCATTCAGAGCTCATTTTGTATGTCAGGATGCCAGTGCTTAACGCCAGTGTCCTCAGTGTGGTTTGCCTCATCTTCACTGAAGACTTACATCATCTTCTACTCTGTGTTGTTTGTTTGTTTGTTTGTTTGTTTGTTTTTAACTACTTGCCTTGGAATGTTTGTTTGATTGATTGATACAATTCTATTCCATGCATGTTCCCAATGCGTTCCTCTTTCTCCACCTGGTCAACCCCTACCACCATTAGGTTTCCTGTAACTTTTGAGTTATTGAAAAGCCTCTCTACTTCATCCTAGCTGTATTGAATCCCTGGGCAGATGACTTGAAGGCTCGGCACTCTTTTTGACAGTGGGTGGCAAGCACTAGAAGGGAAACAGTAAAGTATGATACTGGGTATATCTTTACATTCTGGAGTCTTTCAGCCTAGAATAGTGGTGCATCACATGTGGGTTAAAGTGAGACAATGTATCTGTAAATGTTTTAAACCAGAAACAGTCTCCTCCTCTTCCAGTTTTAGTGCAGCCTTTATTGGCCACCCTCTCTCTAAAACTAGAAACGGTCAGTGTTATCTCTTCTGCCTAGTTACTGTCATTTTCCAGCACCCAACACCTTGAGTCTACACAAAATGTGAGCCTAACTGTAAGCCCCATGATTTATTCATAATACTTCATCTTTTTGCAGTCCTTTATAATCCCCCTAACATGAGGCTCTCCTCAGTTGCATAATACTATCACAAGCATTTTCTTTTTCTTTCCATTTTTTATTAGGTATTTTCTTTATTTACATTTCAAATGTTATCCCCTTTCCTAGTTTCCCCTCTGAAAATCCCCTATCCCCTCCCCCTGCCCCTGCTCCCCAACCCACCCACCCCCATTCCTGGTCCTGGCAGTCCCTTATACTGGGGCATAGAGCTTTCACAGGACCAAGAGCTTCTCCTCTCATTGATGACCGACAAGGCTATCCTCTGCTACATATCTAGCTAGAGCCACAAGTTCCACCATGTGTTTTCCTTGATTCGTGGTATAGTTCCAAGGAGCTCTGGGGGTACTGGTTAGTTCATATTGATGTTCTTCCTATGGGGCTTCAGACCCCTTCAGCTCCCTGGGTACTTTCTCTAGCTTCTTCATTGGGGACCTTGTGCTCTGTCCAATGGATGACTGTGAGCATCCACTTCTGTATTTGCCAGGCACTGGCAGAGCCTCACAGAAGATAGCTATATCAGGCTCCTGTCAGCAGGCTCTTGTTGGCATCTGCCTAGTGTCTGGGTTTGGTGGTTTTCTTATGGGAGGAATCCCCAAGTGGGGCAGTCTCTGGATGGTTGTTCCTTCAGTCTCTGCTCCAAACTTTGTCACAAGCATTTTCTTAATAAAATATGAATTGTTTTCTTTCTTTACTTTAGAACTTCATTGAACACTTGGATGCTTTAAAATAATACACAAATTCTAGTTTACCATATCTTGAGTTTATCCATTGTTTAGCTCTGTCCTACTTAAAGGGTTGTGGTGGTGGTGGTGGTGGTGGTGGTGGTTTAGTTTGGTCTGATTTTTGTCAACTTGACACAAACCTGAACATATCTGCTTAAATGGATTCCCAATTGAGGAACTGCCTCCACTGGACTCTGCTGGTCTTTAGGAGGCCAATTTATTTGTGATTAATTATGGATATGTGTTGTGTAAGAAAATAAAGTGAGAAAGCCAGGAGGAGCAAGCCAGTGCAGCCTGTGCTTCAGTTACTGTCTCCAGATTCCTGCCTTGGCTTCCCCCTGATAATGGCTGTATAAACTATAAACCTTTTCTTCCCCAAGTTACTTTTGGTATTAATGTTTTATCACAGCAATAAAAAAAAAACTAACTAAAACAAACTCTGTGATGGTTGAATAAGAATGGCCCTTATATAAATATAAGGATTTATATTTAAATCCTTAGTCATCAGGTCATGGCACTACTTGAGAGGGATTAGGACGTGGCCTTGTTGCAGTAGGGGTGACCTTGCTGGAGAAAATGTGTGTCAATGCAGGTGGGCTTTGGGGTTTCAGAAGCCCAAGTCAGGCGCTGGTGTTCTCTCTCTCTCTCTCTCTCTCTCTCTCTCTCTCTCTCTCTCTCTCTCTCTCTCTCTCCCCTACCTGCAGATCTGGATGTAGAACTCTCCATGACTTCTCCAGCACTATCTGTGCCTCCATATTGCCAGGATCTGCTCCATGATGACAATAGCCTAAACCTCTGAAACCATAAGCAAGCCTCAATTAAATACTTTACAACAGGTGCCAAGGTCATAGTTTCTCTTTACAGCAATATAACACTGACTAAAACAAACTCCAAAATAATTTTTGCTTTCAATTTCTTCTTGTATATTATACATGGGTCTCTAAAAGAATAGAACTTATAGAAAAATATGAATTTAAAGGGTCTAGTAGATTTGCCTACTTGTGTTCTGGGTCATCCAACAATGACTGACTCACACAAGAGAGGCCAAGAGTCTAGCTCCTGTTATTTGGTTCACAAGGCTGGATGTTTTAGCAATTACAATCTGATGCTGAAGGCTTGGAAATTTGGGAAGAGCTGTTTTCTTTATGTTGGAAGCTACAGAAGCTTGTTCTAATATTGTCAGAAGAATGCAACAGAGACAGCATCAGGGTAGAAGGACTTGCCTTCTAGCATAAACGAAGGCAGAAAATAAGCAAGGGTTTACTTCTTACATGTACTACCGACACTTAGGGTGGGTCTGCTCACATCGAAAAATCCCAGCAAGAAAGTTCCTCAAATAAGTGTCATCAGACTACCTTTAAGTTGATTCCAGAGCCACTCATACTTATAGCCAAGGGTTGCCATGACACAACATTACTTGTCTTTCTGAAGGACCACATATCTTGTCATTCCTTGAATAAGCAAGGCAGTGCTTCATCCTTGGGCAGAAGATGAATCATTGGACTAAAATGGTGGAGTTCATTTACTTTTCCACAATGATTCCAAAGTCTACCACTGCCTTTCATCTTTACACATCCATGGTTCTATCTGCTGCCCATCTTTTCTACCTCTAACTCTTACCTAATTTACGTACCATGAATGCTTAGCTAGAAGGACAGAAGTAAACTCTCCCAGATCCCAAAGTATTGGAGAATCAATTGAGAATGTCTAGATATTTACAACATCTACCAGATAATCTAATAAATTTCAGCATCAGTTTAAAAAATGGAATGACAGAAGGAAGTGTAGTTTTCCTCCACTGAGGAAATCCCTAATAGTTATTCAGTACCATGTAATCATCTTTGCCATCATGTACATGCAACACTGAATGGACTGAGCAGCTTGTATCTGTATACTTATACATATGTGTGTCTAACAATAATGAAGGAGGAGAAAGCAGGAGTTTGGGAGGAAATGATAGGTGGTCACGGACAGAGTTGGTGGAAAGAAAGGGACTCGAGGGAAATAATGTCATTATATTTTAGTGAAGTGTGAATAAAAACAAGAAAGAAAAAATAGAGAAATACTTGTCAATGAACTAAAAGCTTTTGATTTTTTTCTAGAATTCTTGCAGTTGCAAGGAATATCTCTATTAGAAAATAATTATGTCCTCCTTTTAGTAAACCTTTTAGAAGAGACTTTTGAAGCTTTTGAAATGGCAGAGTGTCTACACTTTTTTAATCATCCAAGTTTGTGCTTCCCGTTTTTTGCACAGCTTTGAGTTGTTTTCTGCTGAGACTAGTCACTTTATGTTCCTTGGTTATAAAATAAGTATTTTTAAAGGCAATAAAAATTCCTGTAACTATCACTTGCTTTGTATTTTTATGGAAGTATACATATAAAATATATCCAACATGAAAACAATAAGGAAGGTTTTAATCCAGGAATTATAAGTAAGAGTTCCATGAGTAAGACCGGGAGTCAACCTAAAGTTTATTGCACAGTTTCCATTTGTGGATGTAAGAAAAAGAAAAAGGGTTAGCCCTTTCTGATTTACATCTATTTACTTATTGTATATAGTTCTGAATTTGCATATGCCACCACACACTTGTCACGGTCAAAGGACAACTTGCATGGGTTGGTTCTCTCTTCTACCACGTAGAATCTGGGTAAGGGACTCTATTTGTCAGGATTGACAGGAAGAACCTTTACCTGTTGGGACCTTTACCTCTAGGGCACAGTGTACCCACATCCATCAATTAATAACCATTGAATGACACTCTCATCTCATTTGCTGTTTTGATTTAAGTCTCTGCTGGATTTTTTTTAATGGTTCTTTTGTGCAAGAAGTGCATCTGGTATTGAAGTAAACAGTGTAATATATAAATATAAATAGTACAAATATAAATAATATAAATATAAATAATATAAATATAAAATGTTCAAGAGGAATGAAGAGGAGGAGAGGAGGGTAGGGATGGGCCAGGAAACATGGTTCAAGTAGCAGTAAGCTTTCTGCACAAACGTGAGAAGCTGAATTCAAATCTCCATAAAGGACATAAAAGGCAAGATGTGATGTCAGGTACCAGTAATCCCAAATGCTGGGAACATGAAGACAAAAGGATAACTTGAGCTTGATAGCTAGGCAGAGTTGTAAATTCAGTTAGCTCCTATTGACACTTTGTCAATAAATTAATTAAGTAAGTAAGTAATTAAGTAGAGAGTTAATGAGGAAAACATCTGACACACTTGATCTACACACACACACATACATACACACATGCGCATGCACACGCACTACACAAAAGAATGCATTCTGATGGAAGTTGTACATATTAAAGGATAAGTACGTGGCTTAGAAATCAGGTTGTTCTCAATTTGGTTGAGAGCCCTTTGCTAATGTTACCTCCAGTCACTCCACTCTCCTCCCCTGTCTATCACACTTTGCAATGCAAAGCTCCTTCAAATCTCACATGTCTAGGCTTTTGTTTAGTTTTTCCATTCAGAAGACATTACAGGACATCAGAGCTCTATACTCGATGTGGTTTTAGCTGAGAGTGGTTCAAATTAAGAGAGCCTTTTCTTCCAAGACTTACAATATGGGAGGGGGCATGCATACATGTCAGTGAACAGTAAGTGCCACAATAAAGGGATCTGCAGGTACTAAAAAGAGGGAGAAACTAGTCTGAAGACATACACAAGTAATGCTACCCAATATCTGATTTTATAAAATATATTCATTCACTCATTCATTCATCTATTCCATTTCTCTAAGCTTGCTGTTTCTTTATCTCTATAGCTTTACAGACATCTACCATAATCCTCAGAGCTCCACCCTGCTCAGTCGTATACACTTTCTGCCTTGTGATACATTTAGGGTCCCTCTTTGCTTTTGTACATCCAGCACTTAGAGCACAAGACCTTCCATATGATAGACAATGTTTAGACAATGTTTTTATGATCAGCTTCAATGCACATTAGATAGGTAAGGTTTAGAATAAATAGGATTTATATATAAATAAAATTTTATCTTGAAGCATGAAGAATGGGCGGATAGCAAGGAGGTTTTTTGTTTTTTGTTTTTTAGCCTTTATATTTTAATGTGTCTTAAGCAGGACAATGCTAGAATCTTCCATGCTATTAGAATCTACATTTCTTTTTTTTTAATTGGATATTTTCTTTATTTAAATTTCAAATGTTTTCCTCTTTCCAGGTCTCCCCACTGGAAACCACCTCTCCCCTCACCCATCCCCCTGCCTCTATGAGGGTGCTCCCCTACCCACCCACCTACTCCTGTCTTCCAGCCCTGGCATTCCCCTGCATTGGGGCATCGAACACCCCCAGGCCCAAAGGCCTCTTCTCCCACTGATGTCCAACAAGGCTCATGCGCACACGTGCACACACATACATGTATACATACACACAAACACGCACACACCTGCTTAAAGCAGAATGTAAGCATATTTCTTGGCTTTCAAATGGTTACGCTGCTTGCCAAGAGATGATTTCTGCATCTATTGCCAACTGTAAACACAATTGCCCTGTCAAATAAACCTAGAAATTCCCTCTATCAAATCCAACTTTCTTTTTTTTCAATTAATCTAATTACAGAGGAATTAACTCAAATAGTAAGTCACATTCTATTTAAGTAATTCTAAATATCTTCCATTATACCTTGCACAACTTGTATTGCTTAATAAGAAATATAATTACTTACTAGACCATCTCAGATTATTCCCACAGATGCTTATTATGATAAGACATTGTGTTAAATGAATGAGTAACCTATATAAATTTTATGAACAAATGTATATAATTATATACAATTATAATTTGTTGAACAATAAAAACTAAAATAAAGTTGTCTTAATTTTTTTCCTCATTAAAGTCAGCATAATTACAATTGTTTTTAACATAGTTTGGTAGTAAAATTATATACCAACATTGTGTATACCAATTATAAAATAGAATTATTCTTAATTTGTAAGAATACTATTTTTAAGATTTATTTTTACTTATGTGTGTCATGTATGTATCTGAGTGTCTGTGTGTTTCAGTGACTGTGTATGAGGATCTTGAGAGACCAGGAGAGGGCATCATGTCCCCTCCAACTGGAGGTCCAGGCAGTTGTGAGCCACACTCTAGAGGCACAGCAAGTGTTCTCAACCCCTGAGCCATCTCTTCAGGCTCAGAACAGTCTTTTAACTTGTCAGAATTGAGTGCTGAAAAAACAGATAGATAGAAAGATAGATAGATAAATAGATAGATAGATAGATAGATAGATAGATAGATAGATAGATAGATATCCATATATGCCTTCATATGTGAGCTTTAAAAACTCTTCAACAAGTGCTTTGGATTCCCAGTTTAACTTTTCCATGGAATTCAGTGACAAATGGTTAATAAAATGTCCGAGTATTTTTAATGTGTTCTTGTATCCTAGCCAAAGAAAACAAATTGAGCCAAATAATTTTATTTTGTGTTCTTGGAGTGTGAGTAACAATAACTCACATTCTTTTTAAACTTGAATCCACTCCTGAATAGTCTTGTGATTCCAAATGAGAAGTAGGACCTTGGAAAGATAGAAATGAGAGGAACATTCTGCAGCCTCAGAAGAGCAACTCAGACATATGATCAGATTACTCAGTCACACCGACTTCAAGAACAGCATAGGTGTATAACCTTTAGAAAGTGTTATCATATGGTCTTTCTTTGAAATTATAAAAATGAAGATACTGATATCTGTTTGGATACCAAATAATATAAGATTGTGAAGTCATGTAAGAGTTATAAAACAACAGATTTTATACAACTTTAAAATACAGTGGCTGCATAAACAAGATTTGAACAACGGCAGCATCAGAAGGCATGCAAACACGGAGGTGGGAAAATCTTGTAGCTTTTTCTTCCCTCTGTTTAAAAAAAATACTATAATATTTGTAGTCATTCTTTGATTGCCATATAATGTATTTTGACTATTTTCACCTCTTTTCCAACTCATGAACTCACAGCAACTGTGGCTGCCTGCATAAAACCTGAGCTAGATCAAGCCAATTATGGTGTGGATGCTGGTAAGTCAACATGCTCTACTGAACAACCCTACACCCATGAGTACATGGGCAGTACAAACTAGAGTCAGTGGTTATTTTAAAAAAAGATGAAGAAGATCATGAAGTTGGGGATGAGGATTTCTCTATCTTTAAATTTTCTTTTGTGACAATTTCATACATGTATACGATGCTGACAATTGAATATATATATGCAACATATTTTGTACATATTAATTTCCATTATTCTCTTCTTTCACCCTCCTTCTCTTGATGATCCCTTTATTATTTCCACACTGAAGGTCACAGCACTGAAGAAAGTAACTGCCATTCCCTGTAGCATTCATTACTGAATGGTTGTCATTACATTGTAGCCTATCTTTAGTCAAAGCTGTACAATTTGTATTTTGTATATGTACTTAGTTGCCCTTCAGAGTAGCCTTGTAAAATGTCTATGTGCTATGAGGAGAAAGATTTTTCTGTTAGTGGATGTTATCGCACTTGAACTTGAAGGATTAATAGGCCTCTTTAAGGTCACTCAAAGTAAAAGAAAGTTTCCCAGAAGAAAGAGTTCTTACGGGCTGGAGAGATGGCTCAGTGGTTAAGAGCACCAACTGCTCTTCCGAAGGTCCAGAGTTCAAATCCCAGCAACCACATGGTGGCTCACAACCATCCATAATGAGACCTGATGCCCTCTTCTGGTGCATCTGAAGATAGCTACAGTATACTTAGATATAATAATAAATAAATCAAAAAAGGAAAGAAAGAAAGAAAGGAAGGAAGGAAGGAAGGAAGGAAGGAAGGAAGGAAGGAAGGAAGGAAGGAAGGAAGGAAGAGTTCTTGCAAAAGGAGACATGGGCATTAGGAGGTAGGCTACAAGTGCCACCATCTAATAGGGCCCAGGGAGCTAAAAAGACGCAGCAAGAATGGAGTTTGTATGGGTCCATGGGAGATAGAAATGTTCTCTGCTAAATGTTCTTTGGTTTTGTTTAATTTATTCTGTTTTCATTGGATTGGATTGAAAGGAGATACTACATAATCGTATTAGTCACAAAGGTAATGAGCTTCCATGTTTGCAATAATTGTGAAAATGGAAAAAGATTGGAGGTTTTTGGTCCACAGGCATGAGTTGGATTTGCCAGCAACCACATAAAAGTAGCTGAGTGCAGTGAACT
>LR749498.1:3911254-3971217 GCA_902729485.2 Mus minutoides | reverse complement strand
ACCTCAGGGCTGAGGGGCTGGAGAAAGAGAGAGCCTGAAGTCAGTGCAGTGAACTACCTACCTCAGGGCTG
Organism: Mus minutoides; assembly: GCA_902729485.2. Classification (NCBI taxonomy): domain Eukaryota; kingdom Metazoa; phylum Chordata; class Mammalia; order Rodentia; family Muridae; genus Mus; species Mus minutoides. The sequence goes on along the minus strand of LR749498.1, from coordinate 3,971,146 downwards.
AGGGGCTGGAGAAAGAGAGAGCCTGGAGTCAGTGCAATGAACTACCTGCCTCAGGGCTGAGGGGCTGGAGAAAGAGAGAGCCTGAAGTCAGTGCAGTGAACTACCTGCCTCAGGGCTGAGGGGCTGGAGAAAGAGAGAGCCTGAAGTCTCACCAGCCATCCTGTCCAGTCAGTCAGTGAACCCGTTTCAGTGAATAACCAACCCCATTTCAAAATAAAATATGGTGAAATGAATGAATGAATGAAGTCAATAGACTAAGAAAGTTATCCAAAGAAGACTTCTGACTCTATGCACGCCCATATGTGGATATGCACACATGCATACACCCACAAATATATGTATGTATATACATACAACACACATACCAAAAAGATGAATGAAAAAACTAATCTCATACAACGATGAAAGTCTGAACAGTGCAGTGATGTGAAAGATGGATTAGAGTCAGAAGATGAGATTCATAGGATTTCAGTGATAGTTTGATAAAGAAAAATGTCGATGTGCTAATTAAATGACTTGCTTGGCACTATATGAATTACACACACGAAAATAACTGTGCCTATTCTTTGTCAATTTAAATGACTCAATGGGTGAACACTGATTAAATTAACTTACACTCTGTCCTTTTTCATTTCCTTGCTATGTCGTTTACTTAGTTTTTTTTCCCCAGTTTTATGAATACTTTCATGTCTTAAGTTCCATGCTAGCCTACGTATTTTATACACAAGCATTTCAAATAAACAATGTCACCATGAGGTCACAGACACACAAACTTTGACTGCTTGTCCTGATGGCATTTCATATATCCACTAGTATTCATGTGCTGCTCTTAAAGCTGGTGGGAATATTAAATGGGGTTGTGTATACTCACTTACAAGCTATTCTTGGTTTTGTTTTATTTGTTTATTTTAACCTAGAAAAAAATGAGATAGAAGTTCTAGAATCTTCTCTAAAGAATATAATTTGTCAAAATGCTATGGTACTCCATCCAGCAATCTTGATATTTGAATGGCTTAAACAGGAGAATTGTTGCAAGTTCAAGGTAAGCCTAGGTTACAGATCCTGTTCCAGGTCTCCTTCATCTACATAGTAAACCCCCACAAAAAAATCTATATATAAACATTGTTAAGAAGATATGTTTCAGTTATTCTTTGGTGGTATCTGAAGTGATGAATATGATAATTATCTTGAGTTAGTCGTTTTACATTGTATATATACACACATATAGAATAGTATCATTTTATATCTCATAAATGCATTTTTATAATTAGTCACTATGTAGTACAATTTTAAGACTATAATTTGCAAGGAGGAAAAGAAAAATGATCCCTCAGTTGCTTCTGATCAGTTGAAGATTCATCTAGTATCTGTGAATAACAACAACCCCTTCCTCCTTATAATATCTTCCTGACTAGCCTCCTTTATACATACCCCACCCCATAGTCATTCCAAACACCCAAGTGTAAGAGCTGCCATTGATTTTTTTTTTATATATTAGGGAGTGGTGTCGTGTAAATGACACTCCTCAGTCAACATGAGGCTGTCTGTATTCATTCAGTCTTTATGCTCATAGCATCCATCTCTGGGCTACATATCTCTGCTCTAGCTCGTGGTCACTAGGGATACCTGCATTTGCATGCAAGAGGAGACAACAGCGGACTCACTCCCGTTAAAGGAATCTTGGACATTTCTATATCACTACTGATCCTAAAATTCTGAAGACCGGACATATTTCAGACTCTGCAGGATGGTGTTTACTGTCGTCTAGAGCTGGTCACTGCCCACACACCCATAACTCAATAAAAATCATTTAATTTTTATTAATGGACATGACATTGTAAGTGAAGACTAGATTAAGATGCCATACTTAGGACATCCCACAACGCTGTGCAATTCAATGGGATTATTTCTGAAAAAACAACCAACAGCCTGCCTTCTGAGAACAACTAAAGTCAAGTCTACAAAGTACACGTGTGCATTTTTTTCCCTAAGCACAAGAGTAAAGTAATTTATCTAAAACTGAATGTTGTCACCAGTGGGCCCTCGGAGACTCAATAAGCTGGTAGGTCTGGTTAAAGCTGAGAAATAGCATCCTGACCCCTTCCGTCAATACAGACTGCAGTGCTTTGGCTGTTCTCCAAGGAGACACTAGACCGCCTCAGTGGGGAAAATCGACAAAAGAGGGGGCATTACTTTGAATACCCTCCTAAGCGGTCTCCCTGGCTAACAAAAGCGACTTATCCAGACCCGACTTCAGTCACTGACCCATCAGGAGAAACTGAAAGAACCCTCCTAGCCCGCGGGGATGCCTTACTGCGCAGTGCAGTGCGCACTGCGGCCTGAGAGCGCAGGGAGGGCGCCCGCCAGATTCGGTCTGCGCTCGGCTCCGCTGAGCGCCTTGTCTGAGCCCCCGGGTTTCCACTGTCATCCAACTCTGGTGGAAAGGCTCGGCAGGGAGGGGATGGCCACTACCTCCGTCCTAGGATTCCCGAAGGTGCGCTGTCTTTGGCACCTTTCTTAAGAGTCTGTCCTGGAAAGAGTATTCATTCCTGAGTTGGGCAACGTTAGTTTTGAACCTGCTTAGTGCCATGGCCTGAGACCCACCCCCAACTTGTCTGGTCAGATTCTCTCTGCTTACTCGGCTTTAGCAGCTTCAAACGCATTCCAAGCTGCTCTCCCAATTTGGAGCCCGCAGCCGCATGGCAACCAGTTTAGAGATGGTTGGCCACCAGGGGCGCTCTAGGAACTGATGTTTCTTTGAACATACCAAGGTGTGTAAAGACCGTGGGCAAAATGCAGAGCACCAGGATAAAGGAAAACACTGGTTTTCATTAGGTTCCCAGACCTTCCTTCCCTGGAAAATGACGTTCCCACATGAATGAAACTCTAGAGGGATTTTCATAAACGCCATCAACCCGGGAAACACAGGGCAGTGCCTGCTAGTGGGTACTCCAGAGAAAAACCGGAGTGTGGATGAAGTGTAAATGGAGAACCCCATCAGTTGGGAGCATCTGAGAATTCGTCCTTGCTTTCCAGGTAGAGAAGCCACCAGCATTTACTAGGCACTACTCTTTGCCAAGTTTTCTAGGCTTTGGCAGGCCAATGGGCAGCGGGGTAGAGCTGGCAGATGAAAGCCATTTAGGGAGGACCTTCTGGATGAGAAAGGTGAAACCCCGAACCTTCAACCTGAATCTGAAGGGTTATTGGCTACTTTCTCTCCACACCTAACCCTTGCCCAGTGCAAAGAGAATATTCAGTATGTATGTGCTTTGTGTACAAAGATGGCACTTTTCAGCATTTGTGGATAATCACCAAGGTTCAGAAACCGAGTCCAGCTCTCTTTAACACAAAAAGCTCCTACATGGCCCAGCCACCAGGCCTTTGGCTCCCATTCTCCAGTCATCCTCTCAGTGGTGCAAGGACCCACTGGAAGCCTTCTCCCGCGATTTCTGCAGCTCTCTTCATAGTCTGACAAGAGGTGGCCAAAGGCCGAGCTAAAACAGAGCAGCGGGGAAAACAAGCCCACGTGTTCTTGTCTCCTCTGGCATAGCTTTCAGTCCCTTGGCCCCAGAATCTCAGGGCGTGGTGAATGAATACCATCCGCCCTACCTCATGCTCATCCTAGTTCAGGGGCTGGAGTTAGCTGGGCTCCTTTTCCCAATCTCCTTTAGAATGTCTGCTAAAATCTGGAGCCTAGGAATCTGCAAAAACTCCGAGCCCTGCATCTGAGCATGCGCCATCGCCAAGCGGCTTTTGGTCACAACTCTCCTGGCTGGGCTGCGGAGCGGCAGGAGGAGGGTGGAGAGAGAAACGAGGGGGCGGGAGGAGTAGAGAGGTGGAGGCTGGCGCGCTTGCGCACGCAGCTCCAGGGACCCTAGGTTTTCTATGGGATTCCCAATCTGCAGCAGAGATTCACCCGAGCGTGTTGCAGCGGCCGCTGGGCTTGCAGGGCGCAATCCAAGAGAGATTTAAGCAGCCCAGAGCTCCTAGAAAAGGAGCGAGAGAGAACCACTCACAGAGACGGTTTAGCCGTTAGCCTGAATTAAATATATATATTTTTGAAAGAAAACTGTTGAGTTTTATCATTTTCCTTAAGTGACGGTGCACAGCGCTATAACTGTAAGTGGAAAATATAATCTTCATTGCATTTTTTGCATGTGTAGCGCAGCGATTATCAAGAGATGCTTTGGCTATTGTCACGTATTTTGCTTTGCATAGATGCGACTAAATGCATGGTGACAGTTGCCTTGGTTAACGTTAGTGGGTCGGAATGTGCTGCTGGTTCATAGGGGATGTTTTGGGATAATGCGGTGGGGGGAAGGAATGTTTATATGCGGCGTGTTCAGGGGACTTAGGCTAGATTTAAGACAGGTGAGACTAGGTGCTTTTTTAGTATAAGACTACAAATAGGTGGATTTTCTTATCGGACTTGAGTAGCTAATTAAACGATTGTGAAGTGTCCCGGCTGCTGATAAAACTATTGAGCGGTTGCAGTTAAGTACCGACCTGTCATACGTGGGATTGGTGCACCATTTTTTTTTTCACGGTGGAGAAACACAAAAGGTGTTTGCTAAGTAAAACTGAGTGGACGAGGCTGGTGTGGGCAACACCATTGGTTGCTATGCAGAATGCTAGTGTTTAAAACCCAAGGAGTTAGGCGCACAGTATATTGTTAGTACTTGGAAAATGCTGTTTTCTTTTTCTTTTCTCTATTCGTCGCAATGATGAATTGTTAAGAAAAAGGAAAGCTGTTGTACAGCATCTTTGATTTTGAACAGAGTCGAGAGTGGCTGGATGAGGACCTAACTAGCTACCTGACTCTGCATTCCGCATTTGCCTTCCGGAATGCAGGGCTGGGAACTGCACACCCCTTGGCATGTTGCATTTGGTAATGTTGCTTTAAAGGAGAAAAGGTCGTTCTGTGTTTTTAACTTAAATTGGGTTGTTTCGAGCTCGGAAAGTGGAAGAAGGGTCTTCACAAGGTCAAACCTTGTTTGGGAGAAAAACAGATTTCTGAAGAATATCCTCCAGGGTGTGAGAATGTGTAAGGGGAGGGGCTAGAGATGTGGGGATGGTTCTCCCAGGCAAGAAGAGGGAGAGAGAGCTCATCTCTGCACGAATATACTCAGTGAGATGCCAGAGTGGGAATCCATTTTTTCAGAGTTGCCCTCCTGTCCATATTTTGGAGACCAAAATGAGATAGAATTGCTGGTGGGTGTGGAAGGCACAAAGTACAGTCTGGAAGCCGCATCCCACCTGAAGGCATGAAAGCCAGGGAGTTTTATTTCTACATTGTTTTTTCTTAATTCAAAAGAATTTTAGGCTGAGACAAATTTAAAGTGAAACTTGTGCAAACTCATTTTAGCTCTTTATCATTTCAAGGGTCTCCATCTGCGTGTGGTGTGGGGGTGGGGTCTGATCACTGTAGACCTTACTCACCAGTGTCCTCTCACCCAGATTGGAGAGCTAAATAACCCCAGAAAAATGCTGCATTGAAGCAGATTGGCAGAATGGTGTGAGGCAGACAAGAGAAGAGGAGCTGTGTACTGGATTTCCACAGAAAAGTCAATCTGATCTCCGGGATGAAAATAAATAAATATGCCCCTAACCGAGAGAAAGAAACATTTTGCGCATCTTTTGATTGTTTGAGCAGTAGAGCCGTTTTCAGCCCCTCAAAGGAATGTGTAATTTACTTCAATGCATAACATTCGGAATAGAAAATTCGAGAATAGCCTCTCTCTGGAAATACAAAGTAGACCTCCCACAGCCTCTCCTCCTTTCTCCGGGGCCGTAAGACCAGTCGTGGTCACATTTGAGCCATACTCATTGCCATCGCTGAGTTGGCATCACTTCAGTGACCTGTGTATGTGTAGGTAGCAGAGGAAATGGGGGAGTCACGAATCAATGATCATTGATGCTGGGCCTCAGATTCTCTGGCTCCCACAGATTTGGAAATGAGGCCCAGAGCCATGAAACTAGATAAAACCAATTAACTTCCCGTCTATGGGACAAGTCAGGTTGGGTGCAAATATTTTCTTTGCAGTGTTCAATATCCTCAACAACAGTGCTGTAATATATATATATATATATATATATATATATATATATATATATATATATATCTTATTCTTTTCCCATGGTATGAGATGATGATCTTGCTGGGTAAGGAGGGGCTTTTACAGTCTCCTTTGCATCTTTTCCATTGCCCCTCATCTCTAATGAACCCTACCTCATTGGGTTATGCTTTTTTTTCTTTTTAATTTTTAGTCTGCTCTCCCTGGTGTACTGTGCATCTCAGTCAATTTATTTAAGACTTTTAGTGTTTCTGGGAGGCATCAGCAAACCAGAGGCAAGGGTAGCTCCTGGATGAGACCTGCCTGGGGTGGATCCATTTCTCCTGGCTCCACTCCCAGAATCCCTCAGGGGCTGCAGGCTACAGAGATACTGCAGGTGCCATCCCCACCCCTCTGCCAGTCTAGCCTCCTCCTAAGCTGCTGCAGCTGCAGGAATGGGGATGTTGTGAAGGGAAAAAAAAAGCTGCAGGATAAACATACAGTGGACTCTGCCAACTCCCCTGGCTCCTGGAAGGCAGAAGCCAAATCAGAGATGTGCACCTCCAGGCTGTATGGAAATCCTCCAGAGGAAGTCACCTGCAGTGGGGTGGGGCAGAAACCCTATTGGGAGAATGCTTAGTGGGGTTAGAGAGGAGAGTAATGAGGCTTCGTGACCCCTTTGAAGCTTTTCAAGCATGCGTACGCACACAGCTTTTCTTTTGGGTGGTACGTTCTTCCGTCTTGCGCAGCTTTCTTTACTCGTTAGCTGAACTATAGCTATAGCACATACATGGCCTGCTTCACCCCTCCCCCCCCCTCTCTGGTCTTTTCCTTATCCTTTGCTTTCTCAATCCCTCAAAATTTTTTCTCTTTTTTTTTTTCCTTTTCATCCATAAAAATATTTCTAGAGTGCCTACACACAGTTCCATGACTTTAAAAGATAATCTTGGCCCTCCTGTTCTTTCTCCAAAAATATAATCTCCCAGACACTCGGGAAGACAGCTACAACCAGCACAAATGTCTCCAGGAGGCAATGCCAGCTATTCCTATCCCCCAAATGATGAAGCATGGGAGTAGAGCTCTGCAAGGTGGAGCGGGGCAGAGGAAGGCCTTGGTGGTGCTTTTCCATTCACAAAAGGAGCTAAACAGTCTTAGATGTTGTTTAATCTGAGGTAGCAAGTGCTCCCAGCATCATATGCACCAAGTGACAGCATTTTACCCTCTTTTCCTGGTAAACATCCTCTAAAAGGGGATGGGCTCGGTCCTGGATATCATATATATATATATATATATATATATATATATATATATATATATATATGTGTGTGTGTGTGTGTGTGTATATATATATATATATATATATATATATATATACTCTCAGTTAATTAGCTATGATGTTGGAGTTTTGTCCCAGGCTATTCTGGATACCAGGTAGCCTCAATGGAGAACCGGAGACTTGTGGCTGCTGAGGGCCTTGCTTTGGTTGGCTATATGTGAGCATGTTCTGTAATTGAAAAACGTGCCCAGGAATATTAATAACCTTTCTTACAGGGTTTTCTGTATAGAGTAGCATGATCGGGAGGGTTGTGTTTAATGGAACTGTATACACATGTGGATTCTGAGCAGTTCAGAGGGATTCCCAAAGGAGTTTTGAAGAATGGCATATACCATCAATATCAGCAGCAAACCTGTAATTTCTTATTGCTAAGCCCAGTATGTTAATGCCATTCCAAAAGATCATTTTCATCATACAGAGTGGTTTCTGTGCACCTCTGATTTGTGATATTGGGAATGTAAGACAATTGTTTTTACAGAGGGAATTGAATTCATGGGGGCTTAGGAATGGTTCAGTTGGTGAAGTGCTTGTGTGCAAATATGACACTCCACATTCAAACCCGAACACCCACATGAAAACCTGGGAATAATGGTGTCTGCTTACAATCCCAGCACTGGGGTGGCAGAGATGGGCTGATCCATGCCACTTACTGACTTGCCATCTCAGCCTAGTAAGGGAGCCCTGGATCCCAGTGAGAGACCCTGTCTCAAAAGCAAAAACAAGCCGGGTGTGGTGGCGCACGCCTTTAATCCCAGCACTCGGGAGGCAGAAGCAGGTGGATTTCTGAGTTCAAGGCCAGCCTGGTCTACAAAGTAAGTTCCAGGACAGCCAGGGCTACTCAGAGAAACCCTGTCTCAGAAAAAAAAAAAAAAAAAAGCAAAAACAAACAGCAAACAACAACAAGAAAAGAGAGATCAGGTTTAATTTACAGCTTCCATGCACACTCACACATGAACGTGCATACACACAAAGAAGGGAACGTATTCAACAAATCTAAGGTTTGACATTGCCTATCTCAGTTATATGTAATAGGTATGTCATTAATTCTTTTTTTAAAAAATGCGTAATGCCAAAGAATGATAGCTGTTTCTATTTCCCTCATAGTTATCTAGGTTGTTCCTCCAACATAAATAAGGTAGATGGTATTTAAGCAAAACTATCACCTTCAAGACTTTATGAACAGTATGAAATCAAGGTGTTAGTGAGCTTTATAGTACTTCTACAATATCTATTTATATTTCATAGCAGAAACTCTAATGGTTGTTAATTGAATATTTGCATGTAACTTTCAATTAAAGTAAGTAAATAATTTCTGTGAAGACAATATGCACAATTAATTCTGTTTTAAGTATCTTTTGGGGGGACTGGGGAGATGACTCAGTTGGGAAAGTGCCTGCAGCCAAAGCATAAGCCTAGAGTTGGCTCGTTAGCACCTATATAAAAGCTAGGTACAGTGGCATACAGCCATCACACTAGCACTGATGAGGGAAGGCAGCAATAGGCAGCTGATCTCTGGAGCTAACTGACCAGCAAACTTAGTCAGTCGACTTTGAGATCAGTGATAGGTCTTGTCTCAAAAAAGAAGATGGAGAGTAGTAGAGGAAGAAGTCCAATGTCAACCTGATATCTGCACTTTCGTGTTCTCCTGAACTCAGGTACCTTCATGTGCATGCACACAAACAGACAGGAACACAAGCGTCACACACACACACACACACACACACACACACACACACACACACACAGCTTAATACCTTTTTACTAAAATTAAATACTATATACTAAAGGATATTTTACAGTTTACTTTTAGTAAATATAAAATATATTACATAAGTTTTTTTTTTTTCAAAGTAGAATGCTGGGCTAGAGAGATTGCTTAGCCATTAAAATCTAGGCTCACAACCTAAAAGATAAGAGTAACACGTCGGTCCACTCTTTTATGGATTTTTCTTTCCATTTATTGAAAATGGATTTTTTTCTCTCATAATATATCCTAATCACATTTTCCCCTCCCTCTTCATTTCCCAATTCCTCTCTCTTCCCTGTCCCATCTGGATCCATGCCATTTATGGCTCTCATTAGAAAACAAACAAGTTTCTAAGGGATACCAATAAAATAAAATATAATAAGGTAGTATAAAAACTGCTTATTAGAAAGTTTAATTATATTGTCTATATACTGGATTTGACATTGTCAAGTCATCAAGGAAAGATAAGCCTAGACAACAACAGCTATGCACTGTATTTATGATCTTTGAAGCTACGGAATTATGTTAGTGTGTTCCCACCGTGAAGGGACCACAACATTGCATTTCCCATTTATGGTTTGCTTCTAATGATGATGGCTTTGCTTTCTTGGTTCAATTCACTGAGAAGTTTACTAGGTGAAGGATCTTAGTGATGCATTAGAAACGACTTAATGAATGAAACAAAAATGGAATCGCAGATTACTTAAGAATCTTCAGGGAGATGTGATGCTTTAATAATAAGGGGCCTGTGAATACATCACAGAGATGCTCTATAAGTGTGAACTCCCTTAACGCACACAGACCAAGTAAGTTTCTGTTTCTGGTGTCTCCATTGCCTTACCTCAGTACCACCCTTACACGGATGATCTGACATGTAACCACCGACTGTTTACTTTTTGCAAAGCATATAATAATGGCCATTATTTCCTATGACTTCTTGGATAATGTCTGGGTGAACATTTTATACTCTTTTGTTCAAATTACAATTAAGACCTAGAGTGTTCTCATCCACCAAGTGGCTCTCGATCTCAAGATAGATAATACAATAATTGCTAGCCTTTTTAAAAATAGAAATTGGGTCTCTTTTAATTAAAGATATTTCATTTTAAAGCCAGACGGTGGTGGTACACGCCTTTAATCCCAGCCCTCAGGAGGCAGAGGTAGATGGATCACTGAATTTCAGGCCAGTCTGGTCTACAGACAGAGTTCCAGGACAGCCAGGATTATTCAGAGAAACCTTGTCTGGAGAAAAACAACAATTATTTTAAAAAATATTTCTCATAAAATACAATGTTAAAAGATCAGTTGGAAATATTACCAGTTATTATAAGTCCATAGACAAAACTTTATTTTTCTCAATTATTGCTCATGGAAGTTCCTAGAAACTCCTGTTTACTTACTATGTCTTTGGCTCTGAAAGACCTAAATTTTTTAAAGAGCTGGGTATAAATAGATTATTTTTTTTCCACATTGTTAACTGGTTGAATTTATTTCAAAACCTAGGTAAATTTCATTAAGGCAAAAAATAAGGCCCTAATACTTCTATGGTTTTATATGTTGGAATGATTTTTAAAGTTGGTGATTTCTTAAACAGTAGGCTTTGCATTACAGGATTCTCTGGTGTTTTAGATTTGGGCCTGGTATATTAATTTGTTGCATGCATATGCTTGTTTCTGATTTCTTGAGATCCAGTATTTAAATTATAAGTAAAATGTCCAAGGAAGACTTAATCAAGCATTATCAACAGTGTTAAAATGCTTATTAATGTAATATTTTATTTTTAAGCAATATCTGGAATTGTTCACATCTGACTCTTCAGTGAGAATTTCTGCTTGTTGGAATTTAATTAGGTTTCTGGAGGTCATGAAAAACTTGGCTCATTTTAAAATTTCAAATGTTATTGTAATTTTTACATAAGGTGTTTGATGTTTGTTTTCTTTCTCATATAGGAAGTTTTATGAAAAGTTAAAATGTGAAATCAGTTTAATTTGCTTATATAAAATTGTTAGTTTTTCTTTAAATGATCATATAAGTATTCATAGCTCCAAGGGAGATGAAAATCAACCTTTTAATCATCCATCAGTTTAAGCAGTATTGGGAAAACTCCTCACTAATACTTCACTTGGCTTAAAAAAAAATGACAAGAAGCTGGGCGTGGTGGCCCACACCTTTAATCCCAGCACTCAGGAGGCAGAGGCAGGCGGATTTCTGAGTTCGAGGCCAGCCTGGTCTACAGAGTGAGTTCCAGGACAGCCAGGGCTAGACAGAGAAACCCTGTCTCAAAAAACAAAACAAAACAAAACAAAACAAAACAAAGCAACAAGAAATATAATCAAGAATATTCAGTAAGATATGGTAGCCCAAGAATATAATCTCAACAACTTGAGAAACTAAGGAAGAAAGACCAGAAGCTCAGTGCCTGGAGCTGGCTCTGGAAAGTACATGTTATATAAAATGGAGAGAAATTTAGGAAGACACCAACATCAACCTCTGTATCACACACAGACACAAACACACAGAGACACAATCACATGTGTCAGCACACATCCATGAAAACATTCAAATACACACACACACCTCATATAGCTACAGAGTACAATCAAAGCCAGCCTAAGCAACCAAGTAAGACTCAAAATATAATAAAGGGGGGGGGGGTATAGCATAAAATCCTAAATTCAATCCCAAGTACTGGAGGAAAAAGAAAATCTTCAAGCCAGATGCAGCCAGATAAAACCCAATATTTTATTGGCTCTATGACCTTCTATAAATTGGTTAATCCTGTGGATTAACCATTTTCTACAGTAATTTACAGCCTTTTGAATACAAAATAGACCATGTATGTTGCTGAAAATATGTAACCAATGATAGATACCCTTTGAAGCTTCCTTTCATTGTGAATCAATGCAATTTTGGTCACTGTAGCAACATTTAGTTAACTGTAGAACAACCTCAAATAAGATACTCTGACGACCCTCAAGAAATCATGCCTAGTAGAGAAGCAGACAGAGGCAATTCAGTAAGTCACATGAAATAACGAGCTGGCATGGTCCAGCCGTGAGAACAGACACCTGTACCCCAGTATGTGGGAAGTGGAGACGTGAGGCTCAAGGCCAGCCTGCACTACACGACATCCTGTCTTTAAAAGTGGAGATGTGAGGCTGAGTGGCTCACGGCCAGCCTGGACTACACGACATCCTGTCTTTAAAAGAAAGAAAGAAGGACAAAAATGATTCTGAGGCATAAGAGGATAATCTCTGAAAGAAAGAAATGCCTTCATGAAAACCTCGAAGCCCCAGTTTCTCTCAGTCCTTCTACTGTGCACCCTCTTTCGTTTCTCATCCTCAGCCCACCATCTAATACCTACATATGGCTGAGAACTGCAAAGGCAGCATGGTTTGTTTCCTTACTGAACACACTTGAAGCTCATCTATGGATTACTATGCAGTGTAGGTAACTAACACTGCCTTTACCTCCCTTACCACCCTACACTGAATTTAGTAAAAACAGCTCAAGAGCCCTGCCTTGTTAAAGGATTAAATGGTATACTCCAATACTGCTATCCTTCACTATCTTCCGAAACACACCCTCCTCACACCCACCTCAATACTCCAACTCACCCCATGACTAATCTTTCAACCCGAATCTGTGGGAGGAGACTTTTAGATTCTACTCTTTCATTCTTTCTCAGGGACTTTACAGTTTAAAAGAAAATCCAAGCAGCTTTTTCCTATTAAACTGAAAACTTATTTGCATATTTTTCTAGACACACACACACCATAAACTTTCTGTTTTTTAACAGTTCTAAGAGCTGTGTTCCTTTCTTCTAATTCTTCCTCTATTTACTGGGGAATTTAAGTGATTTCTAGTCTGCAGACAAGAGAAACATCTTTTTCTCCCTTTGAGCAAATGTTGGTCCTCCATTTTAAGGCCTCCATACATAGTACAAGGAGTTCAAGATGAGTATAAAGTGGGATTTTTGGTTTCAATCTTTTGTGCTGATTTTCTTAGTTGTAAAAAATAACTTCATATTACCTTATAAGAGTGCTGAGGTCAACCCTACAAATGTACATATAGCAACTAAAATGGTTTAGCATCTTGTAAACATTCCCTCCGCATGCAGACTTTCTTTGGGCCCATCCCTCTCCTTCCTGTTCACCTTCTCAGTACTTCCTTATTTCTCGCACTGTAGCATAGGTGGATTCTGCTGTATCTTTTCAAGTATGTCTATCCTACTGAACCAGGCTGGGAGCAGAATTATAGTTAACACACACATATGCCAGGTACTGTCATGAATGCAACATTGGGAAAACTGTGCTAACCCAATTAGTGTCCTAGCTTAGAGCTGAGTTTCTGCATCCATTTGAAAAAAAAAATCTCTTTTCTTTCAGTAAGACATACTTTGTACTACGAAGTCCAAAGTTCAGGTGTTAACTGATGGCTGACCAGCCCCACATCAGTGGCTCGATGTTGTATTTAATAGCATCTGTCTTCCTGTTTTCTTCTAAGGTGCCTCTCACACCTGTACAACACTGCAGGAAGCACCATACTTCACCTCTTGTGCCATCTCTGTCTCAGTCATTTGCATATGTTTTGTCTACCAAGAAAATGCCTATGAAATAATACCAAGAAAATGGCAGAAATGGAGGCTGTAATGATGCATTGCAGAATATATGCATGTCAGGGTTAGACTTCAAAAGCCTTCTGTTGCTGAGGGGTGTAGAAGAGTAGTCAAATGTAAATAGGCCATCAGCCAAGGGCAGTTCTCAAACAGAGGTGACAGAGAAACATACACACATACAGATAGGTCAACACATACATATATGGCACACCCTCAGTATCTCCACTTCAGATTATTTACTAAAATTTTAAGCAAAATATTTTAGAGAAGGTGCTGGAGAGATATCTTAGCTGTTAAGACAACTTACTGCTCTTGCAAAAGATTCAGGTTCAGTTCACATGGCAGCTCATAATTGTCCATAGCAACTCCATTTCCAAGGGATCTGATCCCCTCTTCTGACCACACTGGGCACTAAGCATGAACATGGTACACACACATACATGCAGGCAGCACTTACACACCTAAAATAAAAATCAGTAAATCTTAAAAGCTATTTTAGAGCGACTGATATGTAATAAATCAGTGCTCCTGGGAATCCCATGAAGAAGCCGCCTATTGAAAGATCCCCATTTTGCATAGTTGGCAGTGGTGATGAAAAGCTGGTAGTAAGGACATACGACTTTATTTCTTGAAGATACTTCTTCAAAACTTTGATGGTTACTTTTCCTTGAAGACTCCTCTAGAAACATTTCTGGAGCGGAAGTGCTCTACTGCAGCCCATCTTCAGCCACAGCTCAATGTTTATATTAATCATACGTGTATTTGGTCCTGTGGTCAAGGCCACTGAGTCTACTAAGCTTTGTGGAACTATATTTCTAAGGCTGTTTGCAAAGAGATCTTTTATTAGAATGTGCTTATTAGCATTTTGTTTTGTTTCTGAAGAACTCAGCCAGGAAACTTGCTTTAACGAGACCAGAAGGTGAACTAGGGGGTAAAGATAGCATGGGGTCAGGACTAATTACAGGACTAATTAGAAATGTCTTTCTGATGTGAAAGCTCGACTCTGGGCACCACAGGTGCAGCCTTAGAGAAGTAACTTCATTTCTCTGAGTTTTCATTTCCTCCGGTGAAAAATTTGACCCAGCCTGATTAATTAGGGGTTAGTGAGAGATTGACACATTTGTGAACATACTCTACACATTATACCCTGTGAAGAAAAGGAGATTATTATTATCACTTTACTTTAGAATCTTAGTTTAACCTTGGGTTTTTTCAAAAGATAACTCAAGAATCAAAATACTGATCTTGTGGAAAATTCTACATGGAGATTGTATCTGCTAAAAATTGTCTTTCTGTCCCCTGTCCACCCCAACTGCAGGTCCATAGATAGACTATGTATGTCTATATGCATATAGATAGATATATAGATATATATCTATATAGATATATAGATATATAGATATGTAGATATGTAGATATGTAGATATATAGATATATAGATATATAGATAAATGTCACATAGCTTCAACCAGGTCTTCCTCTTTTTAGTTTTGTTTTGGAAGGAAGGAAGGAAAGAAGGAAGCAAGGAGAAATCCACTCTGAGAATCCAGTGCCCTCTTCTGACCTCCATAGGGACCAGGTACACACATGGCAAACAGAAGTACATGAAGACAAAACATTCATACATATCTGAAGAAGAAAGACAAACTCACTAAAAGCTGGCAGGAAAGCCTAACTCACCAAATGTTTAAGAAATATCTACATCACCTCTATGAGATTTCCTATGTGGCGCTTAAGAACCTGAATCCACAATCATTTCCTCCTAGAGAAAATGTCTCTACTTACAGAGAGGCCTTTGTGGGAAGAAAGGCAGCCATGTTTCATACCCACAGGCTAGTTCTACCAGGGACCATTCAGAAATAAGATTTTTCAACCCACTGAGGTAAGAGGCTCAGAGCTGTAACTGATCTTTCTTCTCTTGGGTTCAGCATGCATATATAAACCTAAACCACGCAAGCACAGCACAGCTTCCAAGAGAAACGAAAGCCCTCTAGATGCCCGTGCCCACAGAGAATCTGTTGTAGTCAGGCTCTGTGCCTCATAGTGCAGTCAGGACAAGTTTCCTGTAAGGACAATGGAAGTGGATGCTCCCTAGCTGTCTATAGCTGTCTACTCTTGGATGGTCTGGGCACATACTATCATCACTGTGTTTACAGTTACCCTCCTTCAAAATTGGAAGATACTGGAGAAAAGAAACTACACATGATAAGCACCTGGCTCCTTTAGGTGATATGTCACCAGAGACCAGTTGAATAGGAGTTATTAGTAAGTTGATTTGCATTACCTCTCATTCAGGTGTGTGTTATTCTTCAAACACCTCAGAACAGTGAGAAATAGCATGAATCTGACTCCCAGGACATTAATGTCCAGGATGTTATGGAACTATCACTTAAGGTCTTGCCTGTTTCCTGTGTCAGCCTCTTCCCTCACCTCCTGTCCAGAGCAAATGAGAGAAGAGAGCAAGGCCCATTTCTATTTCTTCTTCATAACTATATCAAAATTGACTGGGAGGCAGACATGGTGGTGTGCACATGATGGTACACACCTGTAAAGCACACGTGATGGTGCACACCTTTCAGGAGGCAGAGACAGGAAGATTCTGTTGAATGCTGCTTCATCCACATATCTACATAGTGAATTCTAGGTCAGCTGGAACTATAAAATGAGACCATGTCTCAGAAAACCAAAAACAAATAAAATTATGCTGGAAAAAAGAAGTCAAACCAGATACAAAACACAAATTTATATCTAAAGGATACTAAAGTTTTTAATTTCTAGAAACAACCACTTTTCTGATAGCCCCAAAGAAACCTGAAAAAATCATAGATCAGGAGCCAACAAGATGGCTAGTAGATGGAGGCACTCACTGCTAAGTCTGATAACCTGAGTTCAATCCCCACAGCCCTTCCCCAACACACACATATGTGCAAATTTGTAATGAAGATAATTTTAGTATAAATACAAACTAGTCCAAAATATTACCATAGGATAGGAAAGGAAAACCTGGTAGGATGTGTTTGCAACAATAATGGGAGAATAAAACTTGTATAAAACCCATTCTATAAACTGGTTTTGGCTCTAAGGAATAAAACAAAATGGTATATGATTCTTAGAACAAAGCAAGATGGTGGAATTGCTGTCTGGAAACTAAAAACTGCCATGTGAACTAGGAAGGGTAATAATCAGAGGAAAGAAACTTGGAACATTGGGGAAACTTGAAAAATTGACTCTCTTTCAAAGAGGTGTTGGTAGAAGATAGCATGCATAGAAGGTTTCGATGGCTCATCTTTGGTTGTGAGCCATGACTGAATTCATGTGACTACTGGAAGCTTTCCTTGGGCCATATTTGGAGAGAAATGAAATCAGAAATCATTTGTAGCTTGTAATATTAGGCAACTATTTTGAAAATAACTTAGCTTGTGCCAGCAATTGTGCTGGGTATTTCTATTTCTGCACATGGTTTCCTTGATTTTCACCCCAGCAGATCTATCAGGTAAGTTCTTTAAGGTAAGCTTCATTCTATAACTGAGAAAGTATGTCTCAGGGAAGAAAAAGGTTGTCCAGGTTCACACAGCTACTCGAAGGAAGTCTTACTCAAACCTAAAGGCGCTCTCTCTGCCCAATCATCAGTCATACAACAGAGATGTTTTTTATGTTAAAAAGTATACCTAACAAGGACACATGCTCCACCATGTTCATAGCAGCCTTATTCATAATAGCCAGAAACTGGAAAGAACCCAGATGTCCCTCAACAGAGGAATGGATACAAAAAATTTGGTATATTTACACAATGGAGTACTACTCAGCTATTAAAAACAATAAATATATGAAATTCCTAGGCAAATGGATGGATCTGGNTTGGCCATCAGTGGGAAGAGAGGCCCCTTGGTTATGCAGACTTTTTATGCCCCAATACAGGGGAACGCCGGGGCCAGGGGGTGGGAGCGGGTGGGTAGGGTAGCAGGGCCGGGAGGGGGGAGGATATAGGGAACTTTCTGGATAACACTTGAAATGTAAATGAAGAAAATATCTAATAAAAGTTGAAAAAAAAAAAAAGTATACCTAGTAGCAGAAAATGACATTAGAAATCTCCATGCGCCCTTCAACTGGCTCTAAGGATCATCATCAAGAACACGTGTTTTATCTTCTAGCACTCTCTATCCATCCCCTCCAATAGATTAGTTTCAATGAATGAAGGCATGCTCTAATTTTATATATGAATATTTAAATGTATATCTTTACGTTCTCCTTAAAACATCAACAGCACTTTTAACACAGAAGAAAAAATTACCTAATGTCTTCAAATACCCTTTTACTGCTTGAATCTTATAATGATTCATTTTCATTATCAAATTGGCTCAGTTTAGGATCATCTAGAAGACATATCTCTGGGCATGTCTATGAAGGCCCTGCAGAGAAGTTGCACTGATAAGAGAAGATCCACCATGAATGAAGACACAACCATCAGTTTAAAGAAAAGAGAATGTGGGCCCAACACTCAATTTAAAGAAAAGAGAGGGCAAGAAACCTCAATGAGCACCAACAGTCATCTCTCCCCATCTTCCATCTGTGGCACAGTGTGACCAGTCACCTCACATTCCAACCACAATATCTTCCCTGTCACGATGGGCCGACTGTACCTTCCACAAGAGAGACAAAGTAACCATTCACCAAATTGTTTTCCTGGTGTATTTTGTCACAAGAATGAGAAGAGTGATTAATATAAATCCCATTAGTACCCATATTGGTTATGTGAATCAGAATTCAAGTAGAGTCTACATATCCTAAATAGTGAAGAGTTAGCAGCCTATTTTATCCAAAACAAGATTATTTTTCAACAGAGAGAAATACAGTGTAGATGATATATATATATGGCCCAGTCACTCTGAACAAGTTCTGTAAGGTTTGGAATACAAAAATTATACCCTGAGATTAATAGCAAGGATTACTACTGTATATTTGGAAATGCATAGGACAGTCTCTGGCATCTGTAAGGTTTTCAATGAATTCTGATTTCCTTTCTGAAAAGGAAAAGGGGGAAAATCCAAGAGTAGTCCAAGAAGCTTGAAGAAACTTCTTGGAGTACTTTGGCTACTGATCCTTGGAGAGCATTCCCATTTTGTTTCTGGACCACAGTTGTGCCAAAGTGGCTAATGACTAATGGCTCTCAGTATTCCCCACCTTGTTTCAAGCTCTAAAGCATTTCCCATATAAAGAGGAAGCCTGTGACTTTAAAATTATCTCAAGTTCAGAAACACTGCAATATTTAAAGAATGTTTAACCTCATACAAATTAAATATTTAAAATTAGCATATGTCATTATATATTGTGATCAGAGGCTACACTTACACCTGAGAGGTAAGCTGTTGGAAAGTCGACAAATGGGGCTGTGCTGGTTACCTTTGTGTTGCTATAATAAAACACTGTGCCGAAAGGCAACTTGAAGAAGAGTTTAATTTGGCCTATAGCTACAGAGGCAGAGTCCATAGTGGCAGGCAGGAGGTATGGCAGCAGGAACAGGAAGCTGATAGCTCATTCACATCTTCAACCACAAGCATAAAGCAGAGAGTGAACTGAAAGTAGAGCAAGGCTTTAAGTACACTGAGGCCACACCTCCTCCATAGCTTCTCCAAATAGTGCCACCAACTGGGTGCCAAGCATTCAAATGCCTAAGCCTAAGGGAACATTTCTCATTTAA
The DNA here is from genome assembly GCA_902729485.2 of Mus minutoides. Lineage (NCBI taxonomy): Eukaryota > Metazoa > Chordata > Mammalia > Rodentia > Muridae > Mus > Mus minutoides. The sequence continues at coordinate 3,951,694 of LR749498.1, read as the reverse complement.
ACAACAGCCAATCTGATTCATGCCTGAGCTGGCTTTTTATTTTACAAATTTGGGCAAAGCCATTCATTCTTCATTGGTTCAGTTTAAGGTATAAAATAGAAGTTCTGAGTAAGAAAATCTTAATGATCAGATATCAATACATTTGGGGAGGAAAATGAAAGCATTATGTTAGAACCAAGTTTAATTTGACTCTATCACTTAATGTATATGTTGTCTTGTGCAAAATAATTTAGCCTTTCTGGACACCAGTCTTCACATTTGTTAAATATAACTTATTTCATGGTGTTATTTTTAAGATAAAAATAATATGCACTACATGCTTGGCAGAAGTCTAATCTTTTATTGCTACTTAATAATAGTTATTATTGTTGTTTTTAGTAAAATTAGTATTGGCTACTTGTAATTTTTAAAATGTTTTTATTTATTCTTTGAGAATTTTGTGCAGTACATTTTGATTATTCCTTTCCCCTCCCCCAACTCCTCCCAGATCCTTCCCTACCTACTTCCCTCTCTGCCCAACTTTGTTTCCTTTCTCTCTTAAACAACAAAGCCGAGCAAACAAAAGCACCAAAGCAAAACAGCCACAAAAACAATAGATGATACACCAAAGCAAAACAGCCACAAAAGCAATAGATACACCAAAACAAAACAGCCACAAAAGCAATAGATACACCAAAGCAAAACAGCCACAAAACAATAGATGATACACCAAAGCAAAACAGCCACAAAAGCAATAGATGATACACCAAAGCAAAACAGCCACAAAAGCAATAGATACACCAAAGCAAAACAGCCACAAAAGCAATAGATACACCAAAGCAAAACAGCCACAAAAGCAATAGATACACCAAAGCAAAACAGCCACAAAAGCAATAGATACACCAAAGCAAAACAGCCACAAAAGCAATAGATGATACACCAAAGCAAAACAGCCACAAAAACAATAGATGATACACCAAAGCAAAACAGCCACAAAAACAATAGATGATACACCAAAGCAAAACAGCCACAAAAACAATAGATGATACACCAAAGCAAAACAGCCACAAAAACAATAGATGATACACCAAAGCAAAACAGCCACAAAAACAATAGATGATACACCAAAGCAAAACAGCCAGCGTCCAGTTTATGTCTGCCAACTACTCCGGGGGCCTACCCTGGAACATAGTTTATAATAACAGTGCCACTTCACTGATTTTTTTTTTCTATCCTAGCAGCTACTGCCTTCAAATAGGTTCTCCATTAGGAGTGGGACTTTGTGTTCTCAACCCTCCTCCATGCTGAAGTTTTGTCTGACGTGCAAGTCTTGTACATGCTGTCATGGTCATTATGAGTTTGTATACTGTCTGACATGTTACATCTCAAAAATACTGCTTCCCTGGAGTCAAACCTCTAGCTCTTTCAAATCTTCTCAATCCTTCTTCCACATGGATCGTGAGGCTTGAGAAGGGTATGATAAAGTCTCTTCTTCACTACACTTTGTCCAGCTGTGGGTCTCTGTGATTATTACCATCTACTGCAAGAACAGGCTCCATTGCTGAGGGCCAAGCTTCACAATCAGTAGACCAGGGCTTGCTTTAACCTTCCCTCAAAGATTTGTAGCTATGAAATCCTCCGGGGAAATGTCCATATGATTTAAGGCAGATTATTCTCTTTTGTGTTTTAACTAAAATATTTTTCTGGCATTTCTCTCCTTAAAAGTAGCTTTATTAACAAACAAATGAATAAACAAACACAAACATCTAAGTGGAAATCTTGGATACAGTAGGTAACAAATTTCATTGCATCTCATGCCAACCCCAGTGCTGATTTGGTGGTCCCAAGAGAATCTTCCTGGATGGGAACTTTTCACACTCATACAGCTAACATGGTGTGCTTCTACCATATGCCGCAAAGTGAGCTGAGCCCCAGATATACAAATATACTCAGGATAAATCAGTAAACCTGGCATGATGGCATATGCATATATATTGGGAGATGGGAACAGACAGATAAGCAGTTCAAGGTTAGCTTCAGCTACGTGAGACCCTTCCTTTAAAATAAAGTGACAAATGTCTATTTTCAAGGAGCCAAGTGAAATACCTCTAATATTAAATTAGTGTTGAAGAGGTAGTATTTTGGCCAAACAGATTAACTGAGTACTTTCTTTCCATTTGAAAACATAGCATCAACCAACACATGCTATAATCCCAAAGCTGGACAGGCTGAGGCTGGGGAACTACCATGAATTCTAGGCTAGCCTAGACTACACAAAGAGTTCCACAGTTACATTACAAGGCCCTGAATATAAATAAGTAAACAAACAAATAGCATAATAGCAAATGAGTCTTGATTTTTAAGCAGCTCCAGGTCAATAAGTTTAATAACCAAAGAAAAACTGGATTCTGACTTAGTTTCCATTTTAATATTTTGGTTATTTATTTATTTATTTACACATTCATTTATTTATTTGAGATAGGATCCTTCTCAACAGCCTCCATTGCACAATTCTGGCTCAACTTCCCCAGTGCTGGGATTATAGAATTTTGCCAACATAACTTACTTTCTACTGTAGTTACAGGTGATCTTTTCTGCTTTGCAGTATTTTTATTAATTTTTTGAGAAGTCTATAGCAGGTATTTTTTAATATATTCATATCCCTTCCCCAGCTATGAAACAGGGCCCTAAGCCAGTGAAACTCTAGCTTTTAGGATCTCCTATTATTGTATCAGTTATTATAGAACCATGTTTATCAAATTAATCATTTATAGGTACAATCTAATAAAAGAAAGTAAATTATAAAACTTCCATTTACCACTTCAAAAATCAACTAGACCATTAAAGTGGTTGAGTTTTCGACTGCACAGGAGAGAGCAAATTCCGACTGTGAATCACAACAAAAGTTCAAACCCCAGTGTCACCATCCCTTGGCTGCTCAGTATCCCCTTCTTTACCTGTAAATTATGAATGATTAAATCTAGTCTTCAATATACTTGTAGATATCAAGTGAGGTTTCACATGTGTTGGACCTACGATAAAGCTATGATTATGACTGTTTACAGTGCTGTAATAGGACTTCTAGGACTGACATATTAAAATAAAGCTCTGAGACTCACCACTCAATTAATTCAGTGTTATGCTCATTCAAGGCCTTATTTAATGCCTAAGCAACTATAGAATCTTAATAAATATACATTCAATGAATCATAGAATGCCAGATGGTCCCAAACCCTTGTCTGAAGGAACAGGATGGTGGAAATTTCTAGGCATCCGCAGAAGATATTTCAGGGGTAAAAAAGAAGCATGCACCTGCTTTGTTTGTCACCTGGAGTCTGTGCTTGTCACACAGGCTTTTACCTTCGAGTGCTCAGGTGTTCCAAACACCACAGCTAATCCCTCAAGAAAAGGAAGAGATGGTGTCATCAAGCATGCCAAGTCCGTAAACATCCGTTTCCGCCTGTTATCTTTTTGCCAGCGACCCCAGCAAGTACATTAAGTACAGATTACATCACCTATGCTCAATAGCAACCCATGGAATACCTGTTGTCCCTTCGCTGAGTGGAGAAATGGATACAGAAGCCAAGCAATTTGCCTAAAGTCCTGAAGCTTACAAGTGATATCTCTAAATTCAAATCAGGCTCACTTTCAGATCACTGCACATTGCTTTTATTCTTCTGTTCACCATGTAGCTTTTGCATGAAGAACTAGCTTTCTGTTTTAGTTCTTTTAACATCTATTGAACATTCATCATCTGCAAGAGACTATCCTTCATAAAATACAGTCTAGTAGGACATATAAAATAATAATAAAAAGCATCCAATTATATATAAATTTAAATGCCATGGAAGAAAACATGTGATGTTGATAAGAAAATACAAGAGGGAGACCTATTTGTGGACAGCTGAAATAAGAGATTCCAGATTCCTGGGAAATCCACCGAGATTTGGGTTTCCAACTCCAACCCCCTGGGATTGTCTAATGCTTGTTTACAGTCTCCAGGCTTTAGAAAGAGGACTGCGGCTGCATTTATCTCATTTCTCTCTGTGGACTCTGGATCTCCTTTGCAGGATTTAGCATCTCCCACTTTATTCCTCATGCAGGAGGCCCCAAGTGACAGAGGACTGCAGAATTATTGATGTTGGTCAGTCTCCAACGTATCTCAGCCTCTGATGTGAGATCCTCCAGAATGGCTTCCAAACAAGAAAATCTACACACATCTTTGTGTTGGCTGTTCCTCCCAATAGGCTCCTCCTCTTTCTTATTTGGTGTGGATCTCTGGGTTGTTAAATATGGCCAAGTACTTCTAAAATTCTCTACAAGAAACAGTGATGGCAAAACAAGGAATGCAAGGGCACATGGAACTAAACTCACGAATATAAGCACACACATACACACACACACACACACACACACACACACACACACACACACACCTCAAACTTCCATAGTGTGAGGGTTTTAGATGGGATGATTATCCACTTTAAGAGATGTCAGGACAAGGCATTAGCTTCATAACAGACAGAGATTAGGGATACTATTATCTAAAGAGGGAGCAGAAGGAAGCCATGTACAATAACATCAGGAAGATTCTTCAGACCTATGAGCTCCTACATAATGTTTTAATGCCATTAGACAAGTTCTTGATCTAATGCGATGAACATGGTATCACAGAAAGAAATATGAATTCTGTAATCAGACACATGTCTTAATCCAACTTTGCCACAAAACATTTTGAATTTAGGAGTCATTTTTCTTGTGAAATTCAAACAATGATCGTTATATGACAGTATTCCTTTTATTGATATAAATATTGGCACGTAGGTATCACTGGTGCCTTAACTTTAGAGATGGTAGTTAACTATGGCTTTAATGGTAAGATCAGTAATATTAGGAAAGGCTAATTGACAACATCCAGTTCGCAGGTGACACCTTGTTAATGTGCAGATCTCAAAGCTGTTCAGGAGGTAGATGTTAGTGGACTGTATTTATGGAAGAGAATATAAAGAGGAAGGTTATATTCATGGGCATAGCAGTGGTGTGACTTTGGATAGAGTCCTTACTTGTGATTCTTGAAAGTACATCCTAGAAGCTAACCCAGGGAATACAGTCCTTTTATACTGCTCTAATGGGTTATCTTCAGAAACTTGGCTCCCACAGCACTTTCTCACCGAGCTGACAGGGTCAGTGATACCCCAACCTGCTCAATGGCTGTAGTTCCAACCTACTGAGGTTTTTCTCCAGTGTGCAGTCATAGCTGGTGTCCCCAGGCTTCCATGACTTAGTTGTACTTCTCAGGCTTCTGTAAGGTATCAACTTTTTCACTCTCAATGTTAGCAGCTAATTGGAAGAATATATAGTGTCAAACAGCTGTCATACATCCAGCAACATAAAAAATCAATTCCTGTTTTGGCCAGGCATGGAGGTCATAGCTGTAATCCCAGCACTCAGGAGATGGAGGCAGGAGGATTCATGTGGATTCAATGCCAGAGTGAGACCCTGTCTTAGGGAAAAAAAATCCCACATTTAATAAGAGCAATGATACTTTGTATGTGTTTGAAAACTATGCAATAATATAAAATCTATACTAGTCTATTTTCCAAGGTCAGGATTTTCACATATTCATCGATCCTTGGTAATAATCCAGTAGATTTACCCACCTCCAAACTTTGCCTCAACAACACAAAAACAAATTATATTCTTCAAATGACTGTAAACACTTTTGTTTGATATAAGAACAGAGTTAATGTTAAGACTACAGAATTCTTTAGAAATCAAAGCCACAAATGTCTGCTTCCTGATGATGGTCTTCATACAGGCACAAAGCTATTCCCATATAAGTATCCCTTCCCATATAAGTATTCCCATATAAGTATCCCTTCCTCCACTCCCACATAAGTTCAGCCCTAATGTTAAAACCAACGTTCTGTCCCAGGTAAGTGAAAGCTGGTGTTAGTGTTGGTTCATTTGCATCTTAGCTTTGTTCTGCAAAGAGGAGCAGCAAAGCCACTAGAAACAAATTGAACTTTGGGTAATTTTTTTTGTGGGATCCAAGAAGTATCTTTATGTGAATATTCCATTTCAATTTTTCTCTCTAGAATTAGGTTCTGCATTCACTTATTGCTTTAAAGGACAGACTCTTTTGAGGCTGGCCTCAAGTTCATTTTGTAGGTGAGGATGCCCTTGAACTTCTGATCCTTCCACTTTTATCCTCTCAGTACCAGGATTACAAGCATGCACTATGATGTGTGATTTATGTGTTATGGAAGATTCAACATGGGGCCTCATGCAGGCTCTTCCATCATTTGACCAACTGAGCCTTTGTATCCACTGTTGATGAATGGTTTCATTTCATCTGATGTTCATTCCAAATTCTTAAAAGAGCACATCTATTTTTATCTCTCTTTAGAGAGTCCTTTCCATTCTCTGAGCTCCCCAATCTCATCAGCTGGCCCGGGATGGGCCCCTCGTGTCAGTGACCCAACCTTGATCAAATTTAAGGGCATCTTGGTGTAAAAACCACTTACCACTGCTTCCCCTGGACATGAAATATTGATAGAGCCATTTTGATGAAAGAAGAAATGGGATATATTAATAACTGATATGTTCAATGCTTGGGAAAAGGAGCAATCAGGAAGGTGAGATGAAGGGGGAAGAGAACTAACTGCTTCCTGGCCAACAATAGTTGAAGCATCACAGCCTATTGTTGCACAGTGAAAGAACCAAAAGCAATTGTTGAACACTTGAGAATCACAGGTTTTCAATCTGAGTTTATAATCTTAAAAAGCAACAGTTTCACTAACTGTAACTTCTGGCAATAAAAAGAATATGAAAATGCATTCTAATGGAAAAATAAAAGTTGTAGTCCTAATATTCAAGATTATAATTATTTGACTTCTTTCTATCTGGTCTTTAATCTATGTACCTAATTTCCTGCTAATATAGTAGGAACAAAACTGTGCATGGAGGCTCACTGCTATAATTCAAGTTCTCAGGAGACTGGGGCTGAGGTTCTCTATAAGTTAAAGCTAGCCTGGGTTATAGAGCAAGACTATCTAAAAAAAAAAAAAAAGAACAAAATTCATAGTGGTGTGGCAGATAAACTTTATATTCCTTGTTAAAAATTTGTTTTGCTTGGCATGGTGGTACATACCTGTAATCTCAACACTTGAGAAGCAAAGAGAGGAGGGTCATGATTCAAGGTCAAAGATCAGATTGAGTTACTCAGCATGAACCTGTCAAAATACGAAGCACTAGACGTACAGCTCCTTAGAAGAGTACTTTGTAGCATGTGTAAGACACTGAGTTTTCTCCTTAGCATTGCCAATATATGGTGATATATAGATAGGTAGGTAGGTAGATAGATAGATAGATAGATAGATAGATAGGGATAGAGAGATATATACATAATATCTAGTATATATGTATGCATGTGTTTTCCTGAGTCACTTTTATCTACCTTTTATTTACAAAATCTGCTTAACTCAGGAAGCATCTCAGGCTTAGAAAGTGTATTCAATAATGTAAAAAAATTTTAAAAGAGAAAAATTTATGTAATGGTGAATGCCTGCCTATAATCCAGAACTAAGGATATGGAGGCAGGGGGTCCTGAGTTCAAAGGCATCCTTAACTATACAGCAAGCTCAAGGCCAACGTGAGCTGCAGAGACCCTGTCTCAAAACAAAACAGAACAGAAAAAAAGAAAGAAAACTTTCAACAACAAAAGAAAAAAAGCAAAGCAAGGCTTTCTTCCACATTGCTGCAATGCTGCTTTGCTCTAGCCCAAATCTCTAATTGCTAAATAGAAGTTTTCCTGGGTGGCCCATCAACCTCCTTTGTGTGTCTTCCCTGAGTCCTTCTCACCTGAAAGGCACTTTCAGAGTTACAAGGCACAAAAAAAAAAAAAAAAAAGCAGTGACTAGATAGCTGGCCAAAGATTATTAGCCCTTTGGCAATAAAACAAATATGGACCATTAAGATCTGTGTCACGCTATCCTATGAGGTTATTAAGGTGCCCTCTAAGAAATCATTCCATCACTCATGGTTCGGATTATATAAGGACAATTACAGATGACCACATGTTCATTTTATGTGCTCAGGTCAAAGGCAAGAATCCAGGAGGCTAAAGGGAGTACTCACTCCCCAACGTTATCACTTCTGTGTCAGAGCATCAAGGTTTCTCAAGTTTTATTTGTTTAGTTTCTTAAGTCCAAAAAAACAAAAAGAAAAGAAAAGAAAAGAAAAGAAAAGAAAAGAAAAGAAAAGAAAAGAAAAGAAAATTAGGAAAGAAAGAAAGGAAGAAAGAAAGAAAGAAAGAAAGAAAGAAAGAAAGAAAGAAAGAAAGAAAGAAAGAAAAGAAGCAAAACAAAACAAAACACATTGTGAGATAGTCCAATTGTCTATTGAGATCAGACAAGTGAGCATTTATTAAAATGCTCAGACTAGCTTGAGAGTACTAACTGTACATGCAGTTGTGGTACCAAGGAAGCATCCCTAACAGTACCAAATCTAATTTGAATTTCCATCTTGGCTTGCTATATGAGATTTGAATATCACAAGAATGAAACAAGGAGGAAAAGGCCTGTAAGCGGTGTGGTGGTGTGGCGGTGTGGCGGTGTGGCGGTGTGGCGGTGTGGCGGTGTGGCGGTGTGGCGGTGTGGCGGTGTGGTGGTGTGGTGGTAGGCTGTAGAGATGGATGGTGAGTGGGGGTAGATAAGAACAAAGTAATGGAGTGGAGTGTGCTTCTGAAACGCAGTAGTGAAATCTACTACTTTGTCTGCTAATTTACAAAAGGCAGCGGGCAGCAGGGGGGTTGATTAGTCAGAGAGCACAAGTGTTAGGACCTGAGTTCGGATCCCCAGCACCCAAATTTGCAACCTGATTGCTGGGATCCCAGTGCAGCAGAAAAGAAGACAGGAGAAACCTGGGGATTATGGGCTAGCCATTCTGGCCAATCAGTGAACTCTAGGTCTCTTTAGAGATCTTGTCTAGAAAAAAAATAAAGAGAGAGCAACTAGGGAAGGTGCTTAGTGTTGACCTTTAGCCTACACAAGCACATGTACTGATGTGTATACGCTCACCCACATGAACATGACATACACACGCAATAGATACAAGAATATAAAATAAAATGAAAGAAATCACCTAAGAATCCCTAATAGAAAGTAAGGAGGAGGATCTTCTAAATTTAGAATTAGCATGCTTTAAGTTGGTAAAGTCCTCGTGCTTAGGGCATGGTGTTTTGTTAGTAATCTGATCCTTTCAAATGAATAATTGTTCTCTATGACAGGAGCTAGAAGGGAACATGATTATCCAAAATCAAAAATGGCCATTTGATTAGCAAATCATCAACATTATGAAACAGTCAGAAAAGTCAGTCTGGATTTTAGAGAAGTCTAAATTACAAAACGTGACAATATACTTACATTTTAATTGTGAAACAATTAGCAAATATCCACTGACCTATTCACCCAAAACCTTCTCATATTTAGAGGTTATTTTCATTGTCCTTCTCATCCCTATCCACTAGTCCTTACAAAGAAATATAATTTCTTTCAACTTGATTCATGTTTCTTCCTGACTTTTCTGCCTTTTACTAAATGTGTATATCTGTATAGTATCATTTGATTGTTTGGGTTTTATATTTATTTTACTTTGTGTTTATGAGTGTTTTGCCTATGTGTATGTAAGTATATCTCATATGTTCTTTGTGCCCAAGGAGATTAGAAAAGAGTGGTAGATCCTTGGAACTGGAGTTACCCATGGTTGTGATCCACCATATGGTGGGTAATGAACACAGGCTCTCTGCAAAAGCAACAAGGGCTCTTAACCATTAAGCCAGTTCTCTAGACTTTTATTTGTATACTAAATCATTATATAGGCATCATTCTCCAACTTCTCTCAAAATAATTTTACATCCATCTTTTAATGTTATTTTTTAATTAGTTTTTGTTTTCATACCAATACAGTTTCCTCTCCCTCCTCGCAGTCCTTCCCTCTCTCCTCCCCTCCCCCCTCCCATCCACTCCTCCTCCATTTCTCTTCAGAAAAGGGCAAGTCTCCCAGGGATATATCCATCTTTTTATTCATATAGCATGGGTTATTAGTTTTAACTCCTAAATGTGCTATTATTTTTGTTTCATTTCAGAGTCAATATACATTTTGCTCATATAACCCCACTGTGTATATGTGAGATGTTTATGATGAAGTCGTGTTTCAGGAGCCTGTTCTATAAGCATCTCCTCCTACGTTAGGTACAGGAGCTCCTCAATTTACGATGGGTTTAAATCCCAACCAACCTATCATAAGATGAAAATATCTTAAGTCAAAGCAGAATTTCATACCCCTAACCTAGCTTTATCCCACCTACCTTAAATACTCAGACTATATTGGCTTATGCCAACCTATATGAAGCCTGTTTTATAACAAGTGTTGAATATCATCTCTATCCAAAACCTGCAGCAGCACAATTGGCTGCAAAGTAATTACTAATCCCTGTGACCACAGGTCTTATGGCTCTCCACCACTGCCCAGGCTCTCCAAACAGTATCTGGAGATTTTGCTAGCCCAGAAAAAGATCAAAATTCAGAGTTCAGATGTATGGCTTATGTTTCACTTTCTCACTATTATAGAGGTGAAAACTTGACAAGTTCTCAGAGTTGGAGACAATCCTATTGCAAAACTATTCTACCCAAAATAAAAAATAAAAAGATTCAGCAGTTTATTTACCCTCTAGTAGCATGTTAGATAAATAAGACATTTTTCTACATTGTTGCAAACATTGGTGTCCACACTCTTAAGATAAGCTTTCTGAGCTGATCGAAAAGCCTCTTTGTGCGTTGTAATTATTTTAGGTTTATCATTCTGTGCAAATGATCTAGTCATAGGGCTTACGTATTCTTCATTAGGATTCTTTGTCCTTTCTCGTCTACTGCTTGGGATACTTAGCATGTTCTGAATACAGCGCCTGTGTTATAATCATTGCAGAAAAGTTCTCTTAGCTTTGATCTGTTACCTTCCTTCATGCTTGCTTTTGTCTTACGAACAAAGTCTTTAATTTTGAGGTAGTTACAAATTTCAATATCTTAATCACAATTTGTACATATTATTTGTTTGGGTTTTCATCTGTTTCCTGATAGGCATGAGGCAAAACTTTAATTTTATTTCTCTGGACAATCATATGTCAAAGACATTTTATAGGCACCCACTATCCCATGAACTCTTGAAATCATCGGTTCTTTTTACATTGTTTTATTCCTCTACGTTTTAAAGGCAGAAATATAGTAAAATAGTTGAAATGTGAAAGCCATTAATACCAAGGATTGACTGTGTCTGGATTCATAATTTTTGTAAAAATCAGTACATATACATTCATAGAAACTAGACGCAAATGTAACAAACAGATATGGTCTCCTGGGATAAGACATAAAATGTTGTGAGCATCTCCTTTATTAGACACTATGTTGGGCTCATTTCTTATGTTACCTCTAATATTACAAAAATTCCTCTGAGGCAGTATTATCTCAACTTTATGGATGATAAAAACTAAGTCTTAGAAAGACTAATTAATTGCCAAAATGGTAAAACTAATTTACTAAAAATGAGCCAGTGACTTTTCCATTATTCAAAATTGGGTGATTAAAAATTCTCCCCAAAACCACTCTGATATAGTTGAGAAAGAATTGATTCACAATCAAAAACTATCTAGACTACCAAGAGCCTTTGGTTTAACAATGGATCAGGTCAAAATAACCACTTCATTTTGTTACCCGAGCCAGTATTTTCTCTAGGTCCCCAAGACATGAATCATAATTATCTAAACAACATTTTAACCTCTAATCTTTTTTATGGCTGTTTGTTGCATTTCTCCTTGAATTTCATAGTAATTGAGAACCTGATGCATAGCCCTTGTCTTGAGCAAGCAAAATGGTGAAGGTAACTTGAAGTTGATCTTTCTGTCATCCAATTTGACTGATATCCTTCTCTTCGCTTTGATATAAGAAATGGGCACTTTCCACAGTAACTTTCAAATGTTGCTATCAAGACAGGGATCTTGTATTTTTAAATTACAGAAATTCATGACATTCATGTAATCTGTTTAGTAGCAAAAACTGATCTAGATCTAAACAGAGGTGACCAAAATAGGCCAGGGCCTCAACCTCCTGGAGTTTACATTCTAGCAAAAATAGAGTGAGAATAATCACACACATTAATAAAAATATTCAGTAAGCTGAGATAGTCATTTATATTCCTTTTCTATACTATAAAAAAATATAAATCCAGGCAATGTATAAGGAACTTGTCAGTGTGCTGGAGGACATATTTTAGTGTTCAGAGAGACCTGAGAAGTGACATGCAACCATGGCCCTGAATGAAGAGAAGCCAGCCATACCTGCTGTCAGGAAAAACAAATTCCATAGCAAGAGAAAAGATCATACAAAGGGCACCACATGAGGATGATTTCTCCATGCCACAGACTGTTTCAAGGACAGCATTACTAAGGAATAGTCACCAAGGGATATTATGACAGGGGATGAGGTAAGAAGGGTGGATGAATATGCACAGATTATTAGAATAGTCCTGAGAAAATACCTGTAATGCTGGTGTGCTTGGTAGTAATTCTTTCTTTCTCAAAAGCTTTTGGGGTAATAAGTTATAAGTTGTCACTGTGGAAATGCAGTGAGATATAGATAGTAAATGAATAAGAACTTTAGGTGGCAAATAAATTAATAAAAACCATAGAGTATATGCTAGCTAGTCTTGTGTCAATTTGACACAGAAACTAGAGTCATCCGAGAGGAGGAAACCTTAATTGAGAAGATGCCTCCATTAGATCCAGTTGCAGGCATGTCTGTAGAGCATTTTTTAAAATTAGTGATTGGTGGGGGTGGGCAGTCCCTTGTGAGTGGTGCCATTCCTGGGCTGGTGTTCCTAGATGTTATTTTAAAAAGTAGGCTGAGCCAGCCATGGCAAGCAAGCCAGTAAGCAGCACTCCTCCATGATTTCTACATCAGCTCCTGCCTTCAGGTTCCTGATGTTTGTGTCTATCCTGACTTCCTTCAGTGATGAACAGCAATATGGAAGTGTAAGCTAAATAAACCCTTTCCTCCTTCACTTGTTTTTTGGTCATGGTGTTTCGTTGCAGCATTAGAAACTCTAACTAAGACAGAGAGTAAGTAGCACATTGCTTCCTCTTGCTTCATAGCCAATTCCCATTTTAGTCTGAGCAGGAGCCAACTTGCTCCTGGCAAGCACAACAGGATAGATGAGATGTGTGGAGAGGAGCTTAGAGTCTGCAGAGAGCACTCAATGGAAAGGCTTGGGCATTTATAAAGTTGTTGGAACAGTCCAATATACTTGCACTAAACAAAGTAATATACACTAAGGAGAAGAGGAGGCTGACTTGGGGGAGGAGGTTGTTCTATGACACTTGTCATTCAGTATTCATCCACCTTGTGTATTTCATCTTTGCAATTCCTTTTAGCATGAGATTGTGAAAGCTAAGAGAGATTCTGGGGCTTAATCAATGTCACACAGACAGTGGGACTTAATGCTATCCTGACTGAGCCTTTCCAGTAGATTATCCTGCCTCCTGAAGATTTCCAGTATTTCCTTCTCTCTGATCGTGCCTGAACATGCCATGATACACCTTATTGTAGCTACAATCTCTGCCTGACAGCGCCTACTCATCCATCACCAAGATGTTTCTCGTGGAACCCTTTGTGAATTCCCACAAATGTGGGTGATTGACACCTCTGCCTAGCTGTAACAAATACACAAAATCTCTGTTGCAGTGGTTTATTCATTCATCCACCCATCAATGTATCTATTCAACTGTTAAATGCTGCACATCCATTAGTGAACAAGACAGACGTAGTACTCATCTGAGGGGTGAGCAGACCGAGAGAAGATGAATTAGTGAACTATCTACAAAATTAAGAAATATCGACTCTAGACAGGGAAACAGATCAAAGTGCCTTGCTCAGCTCTCATCAGAGAAGCTTCCTCCTGCAGCAGATGGGAACAAATACAGAGACCCACAGCCAGACATTGGAGAGAGAGAGAGAGAGAGAGAGAGAGAGAGAGAGAGAGAGAGAGAGAGAGAATGGGACACTCAACCCTAAACAGATGTCAGCATCAAACCCCTCCCAGCAGCTCAGGGAAACCAGTGGGAGAGGAGTCAGAAAGAGTTTAAGACCCAGAAAGGTTGGAGAACACCAAGGAAACAAGGCCTTCTAAATGCAACAGGAACAATACACATATCACAGAGATGGAGACAGCATGCACAGGGCCTGTGTGGGTCTGTACCACATGGGGTCCTGAAGCTGAAAGGAAAAATGGACACATGCTCGTATCCCTAACCCAGAAACAATTGATAGCCATTTATAGATGAAACTTTATCTAACAGAATCTAACTGGGAAAGCAAAGCACTCTTAGGGGTGTCTGCACACACGCAGTAGATGACAAGAGAAAAACTCAGACATGTTGGGAGGTTCCTTGTTTAAAATGTCATGTCACAGATTTTTGTCTCATTCCCTCATTTTACGCTGCAGGCCCTTTATGTATATATTATGGCTTCCAGCTTAGTGTTTTTTATGGGACTCCTGAGTGTGCAAACTGGATCTCTTCATCTATGGCTGTTGCTTGTGCCTTTTCTTGGGCTCTTCTCCTTCTGTTTGTTTTGTTCCATCTGTGTTCGGTTTTGTTTTATTTTTTTTTCTGAGAGACAGAAAGTAAGTGGATCCAGATTAGAAGGAAGACCGGGATAACCTGGGAGGAGTACCTGTGGAGTCTATAACCTGGACTTATAGAAGAAAAATATATTTTCAATAAAAGAAAAAATTAGCTCAGATTAAAAAATATCCTTTATCTTATTTTCACCTATTTATCTATTCAGTGAGTTCCTACTATGTTAATAGAGACCTGATCAAATATTAATATGATTTTCTAAATGCCAAGGCAATGTGACCAATAGCCTAGGAGTAAGATTTTGGGGTAGTAAAGACACTGTGATGGCTTATTTATGCTTGGGCCAGGGAGTGGCACTACTAGGAGGTATGACCTTATTGGGGTAGGTGTGTCACTGTGGCATAAACTTTAATACCCTAGTCCTAGTTGCCTGGAACTGAACATGCAGCTAGCAGCCTTCAGATGAAGATGTAGCATTCTCAGATCCTCCTGTATCATGCCTGCCTGGATGCTGCCATACTCCCACCTTGATGATACTGGACTGAATCTCTGAACCTGTAAGCCAGCTCCAATTAAATGTTGTCCTTATAAGAGTTGCCTTGATCGTGGTGTCTGTTCAGAGCAATCAAACCCTAACTAAGACAGACACCATGCTTAAAAACTCATGGGCATCGGGGAAGCTCTTGTAGATCTCACAAAAGAAACATCAAATGCCTAGAATGGTTGGATGTTCATTCTAGCCAGATAGCCATGGTAGCAATGTCAAGAGTAGAGGAATGAAAGCTAATTAGGTAGAAGTCACAAAAGATATTATTGGTAATGAGGTAGAGTAAAAGGGATAGAGGGCATAGGGTGGATTTGCTTTTAGAAATAACACCATTTCTAACTAATTAGGACACAAAGGATGAGGACTCATTGCTGATTCCTAAATTCCTAACTAAAGTTGCAAACTCATGACTCTCCCCTGAATTATTTAGTCATACACCCTGCATACCTGATATGACTTTTCAAGTAATGTTGTCTCTTCTAAAGCCTGCTTGCTTTATTGATGGGCTGGGGAAAGCAGCATTTAACAAGATCATGGGATTGGGAACCAAAATTTGCTTTAAAAAAACACTTGTTTCCTCTCTAGCCTGTTTTGTTTTGTTTTGTTTTGTTTTTTTACATGTAGAAAAGGAAAGAACTGATCTACAATAGGATCTATAGATTTCCTCTCATTTAATGAATTCTAAGATTCTGCTTTGAACTGCTAAGTGTCTGGATGTAGTTCTCAAAAGACCAACATGCCATCCTGAAAATCAGCTTAACTTGAACACCAAGGAAACTGTTTATTCAGGTTTGAGTTTATACATATTTTCTTCTTCCTATTCCTCAAGTATCTGGTAGTTCTACCTAACTTAGGCTTTTGAAATATGTATGGCTACACAATCTGTACCCAGAGAGTGTTGGTCAACCCTATACTACTCTTCTTGTTGTTCAATAGATGATGGATTGATGGATAGATAGATAGATAATAGATAGATAGATAGATGATAAGTAGACAGCAGATAGATAATCAAAAGACAGATTAATAGATATAAGTGAGAGATAGACTTCTATGGAAAAGTCATTAGAGTTCAGTGATAAAAATTTCCCTCTGCCTCTATATTGTTTATAAATAATTGTACAAAACCCAGAATTTCCAGTCCTCCCAGCCATATGAAGACCTATTCTGAACCACCATGTTCTTTCATAAAGCACAGCTTCCTGAACCACAGTTTGAGAGGAGTCTGTCACCTCATGCTCAAAAGTCCACTTTCTCACTGAATCACACAACTTATTCTTGTTTTCATTTTCCTTGTTCAAATTTAAACTAATTTTCTAGCTGAAAATTCTTTGGACACATTAACATTACTCTTTTCAATAGAGCAACCAAATATAGACCATAGAATTTTACAAGCATAATCATTCATCATTTATTGAAAGGCAGTCAAGCTGAGAAATTCATCCTAAGGCAATTTTATCACTGGGCAAGGATCCTAGAGTGCAGTTACACAATCAGACATAATACAGGTCAGTGACTCAACTTGATCACTTGGTTCAATTAAGAAAAACAGTAAATATAAGATAGATGAGGCTGTATCCACCTAATATAGCACACTTATTATTGTCATTATTATTATTTGACGATTTCATGCATCAATTTAGTGTATTTGGTTCATCTTCAAACCATTTATCTCTCATCCCTCTGTCACTCCTACTGATTTTTATTCTTTCTAACACACTCCCTCCAAGTATCATGTCATTTCTTTATATTCATTAAGTCCAATTAGTACTGGCCATAAGATGGGGGCAAGGAGAGCATCCTCTGGAACACAGGAAGCCTATCATTGACCAGAGCCTTAAAGAAAAAGTATTCTCTCTTTCCCAGCCATTAACAACTGTCAATAGGTCCTCAGTAAGGGATTGGGCCTGAAGATCATACTCCATCCATGCCAGAACTTCAGCTGCTTTGATTTTGACAAGAAACCACAGCTACTGGGAGTTTATGAAAGACAGAGCTATGTCATATTCAGATGATGGCATTCCTCAGTACTCCTCCACATCCTTTAGCTCTTACATTCTTTCCTTCTCTTCTGTGATATTCCCTGATCCTTAGTAATGGCTAGGTAAATATAGATGTCCCCTTTAGGGATGAGCATTAAGTTTTTTATTCTTAGCACTTTGACAAGTCATGCATCTCTCCATTGACAGCTAACCAATGAGGGGGGAAAAATCTCTCTAAGGCCAAGAGCACCCATGTCTGAGAATAAACAGAATATTTAGAAGACAATTTGACAACATGACCATTTAGCAAAAGTGGATCTGTTCATTTGGTTTATTGAGCCAGGACTTCATGTAGCCAAGCTTGCCTCAAACTGGCCTTTGTAGCCAAGGACATTATACTCCCCCTCCTCCTCCATCTATCTCCCATGTAGCTAGGAGTGCAAGCATGCACCTCTATGCCTGGTTTGTACATGACGTTTTGGCTCCGTTATCACATTAGATGGCTGTAATGTCACTAGACCACTGGAAATTTTCAAGTCCATTATTATCATGTGGGACCATCACTAGTGCCAAATTATGATTATACCATGCACAACTGTCTTCATTAAGGGATTCCCTAAGCAGAACAAGAATTTGTCCTTCCTGGGATCCCTTGGCAGTTACCAGTCCCACAAGAGTGTCCAGGTGTCCTTGTTTTTTTACTTTTCCTGAATCCTTTCCATTCCCCTATTGCAACAGCTGATCCTCGGGCTGGATGTGGAAAAGGAAAGACCCTTAAGGCTCTACTGTTTCACTCAATGAATCCATAAACGTTTTGAAAAAATGGGCTAAAAGTGAAACAGTTCGATTTGGCCAACTAAAGGAGTAAAGGATACTTGGAGGGCATTCCAAGGCTGCTGCTGTCACCTCCCAGGCTGAGAGGGGAGAAAAAGAACTGCGCCCTAAAACTATGAGCAAACAAACAACTGCCATCCATCATTAGCTTAAATGGAACCACCTACGCCTGGGTACTCCGAAGGTTCCATAGCTATAGGCATCCTAGAAAATAATGAAAAACACTTGACACCTGGATTGAAAACACCTGCCCGAGTCCTAATGCAGTTCTCTAATGTAAAACTGATTTCTTACTCTTTCCACTGCTCTAGCTTCTCAGTTTCATGACAGAAAACATTTGTTAGATTTTCCAGAGAGCCTTTCAGGTTCACTGTTCAAATATAAGCTAATAAAGTAGCCTATAGGAGACTTTAAAGGAGGATTTAATATTCTTTTGTTAGCACAGCATCCTTTGTGTTATGAGAATGTGTTTGTCATTCCCTCTTGTAACTTGCAATTAATGACCCTGAATGTTATGTATCTCTCCTGTGTTGACTCATTGGCTTGCACAGGAAATAAGCACTTTATCTCATTCTATCTTCTCATACATAGCATAGGTTCTGCACATATGTCACACTTTTTACCCATCAAGAAAAAAAATAAGAAAACAATTTTTACTTTGTGTATACATGGTAATTATAGAGCACATTAATCTTGCATTTATCTTTTCTCCACTTAGCATATCATAAGCAATTTTCAATGTTTCAACATTGCATTCATATTTTTATTTCATTGAGATAACATTCTGTAATTTAACACCCACTTCCCTAATGGGGAATGGTTATAGTCTGGCACTTTTATGATTATCAACTCAAGTTGAAATAAACATATCCCTGTCTATCACTTTTCCTCCTTGGTTATTTCCTTAATCTACCTTCTCCATAGCCTGGTGAGATGACCCCATAGGTTAAGTGTGTGTAAGGATGATGATCTGAGTTCAAATCCCCAGCTCTCAATAACTTCAGTGCACAGATGATGGGATGGATAGAAACCGGTGGATGCCTAGCCAGATCATCAAGCTTGAGGTTCAGCGAGAGATTCCATCTCAAGAACAAGGAAGAGAATAATACAAGAAGATGCCCAAAGTCAACCTCTGGCCTCCATGTGAATGGAAGCATGCAGGCAAACATACCTACACATACATGCATACACATGTACATACAACTCTAACTCTACCTCCCCACAAATCCCACCTTGGATCAAATAAACTTGATGCTTTGTAATTTCTAGCAATTTCTAGAGAACAACATACAATGTAAGCACATTTCTATGTAGGAGCAAATACTGCCATTGATAGTTCATCTTTTGTTTACATTCCGCTCCCGTGCTTTACCCAAGTCATCCTCATTCCCTTTCTTGGTGTGCTTCTTTAGTCCATAAAAGTCATTTCTTTTTTTTATTTATTTAAAAAAAAATAATTATTTATTTATTTATTATTAGATAATTTCTTCATTTACATTTTAAGTGTTATCCCATAAGTCCCCTATACCCTCCCCCCGCCCTGCTCCCCTACCCACCCACTCCCACTACTTGGCCCTGGCATTCCCCTGTACTGGGGCATATAAACATTGTTAGACCAAGGGCCTTTCTTCCCCAATAATGGCCAACTAGGCCATCTTCTAATACATATGCAGCTAGAGACATGAGCTCTGGGGGTTCTGNTTTTTAATAGCTGAGTAGTACTCCATTGTGTAAATGTACCACATTTTCTGTATCCATTCCTCTGTTGAGGGACATCTGGGTTCTTTCCAGTTTCTGGCTATTATAAATAAGGCTGCTATGAACATAGTGGAGCATGTGTCCTTGTTACCAGTTGGAATATCTTCTGGGTATATGCCCAGGAGAGGTATTGCTGGATCTTTCAGTAGTACTATTTCCAGTTTTCTGAGAAACCGCCAAACTGATTTCCAGAGTGGTTGTACCAGCTTGCAATCCCACCAGCAATGAAGGAGTGTTCCTCTTTCTCCACATCCTCGCCAGCATCTGCTGTCACCTGAATTTTTGATCTTAGCCATTCTGACTGGTGTGAGGTGGAATCTCAGGGTTGTTTTGATTTGCATTTCTCTGATGATTAAGGATTTCGAACATTTTTAAGGTGCTTCTCAGCCCTTTGGCATTCTTCAGTTGAGAATTCTTTCTTTAGCTCTGTACCCCATTTTTAATGGGGTTATTTGAATTTCTGGAGTTCAGCTTCTTGAGCTCTTTGTAAATATTGGATATTAGCCTCCTATCAGATTTAGGATTGGTAAAAATTCTTTCCCAATCCGTTAGTGGCCTTTTTGTCTTATTGACAGTATCTTTTGCTTTACAGAAGCTTTGCAATTTTATAAGGTCCTATTTGTCGATTTGTGATCTTACAGCACAAGCCATTGGTGTTCTGTTTAGGAATTTTACCCCTGTGCCCATATCTTCAAGGGTTTTCCCCACTTTCTCCCCTATGAATTTCAGTGTCTCTGGTTTAAGGTGGAGGTCTTTGATCCACTTAGACTTGAGCTTTGTACAAGGAGATAGGAATGGGTCGATTCACATTCTTCTACATGTTGACTGCCAGTTGTGCCAGCACCATTTGTTGATAATGCTGTCTATAAAAGTCATTTCTAAAGCATGTATTTCTCTTCACTGTTACTCACATTTACCTGTTTTTATAAACTCCTGAAACATTGAAGTTTTATGTGCATATTCTGTTAGCCTTATAGTTGCTATCATTGCATTTAAGTCAGGAAAAGCCATCCTGACCTTAACGAATAAGTCATGCTTCTCCCAGTTTGTTTACTATTTGTGTTTATTCTTGAGATTTATCCATTAGCATTCAGTCGATCATTTCTTTTGTGATGTTGTCGGGTGCCTTAATCATTTGTATATGTTGACATACAAGTGTGCAAGTACAAAGGTGTGAATATTTTCTCTAGATTTTCAGTTTCTAATAGTTTCTCTTGACTTTCCTTCATATTAAAATTTAATGCTATAGCTTGTAACATTTCATGCCAAATGTTAATGATTTTTAAATATAGAACCTATAGTGTGGTTAACTTACTTTTTTTCATCAAATTTGCTCTCAAGGGATGATGAGGTCACATATAAAATATGTTTCCTCTCCCTTCGTTCTGAAAAACTTCCTTCATCTTATATTAAGTGATTATGCATAGCTGCATCTATTTCTAGCCTCTCCATCCTGTTATGCTGATCTATATGACTATTTTTGTGCCAGTAAGTCCTGCATTTATTTGAAGGAAGCTCATATTTCCTCTGCAGACTCTTTGCTTCTGTAGACTGTGCACTCTTTACCCTTTGAATTGCTGCTTTTGTATTTTGTACCCAAACCCCCTTCCTCTACTGAAGACTGGAAGCCGGCAATGGGGAGATAAGGGTCTGGGTCTCTGCGTGCCTTTAATGCTATTTCACATGAACAAACAGGATCATAGAAAAGATAGCACCTAGGCAAAAAGAGGTGTGAGGTATTACACTGAAATGGCAGCTTCTATTCTACATGTCTTGTTTCTTGCCCCCTTTACTGAGGCGACATGTATAACAGTGTGAGCTGACACCTAACAGGTTCAGATTCCAGGTCTTCCATTGCTATGTGACCTTGCACAGGTGAACTTACTAGCTAAAGATGAAAGACATGGTGGGACCTACTTCATCAAACTGTTACAAAGAGGACTAAAGAAATAGCTCAACTGATAGATTGTTTGCTACACAAGCATAAGGACCTGAATTTAGATCCCCAGCATCCACATGGCATGGATCATCTACCTATAGTCCCAAAGCTGAGGCAGCAGAAGCAGGAGGATCATTGGGGCCCATGGACGCGCCAGCCTAGCATCACTGCAGAGCTCCAGTTAAGTGAAAGAGCCTCTCTCAAATAAGAAGGCAGAGGGTGATTAAAGAAGACACCTAACTTTATCCTCTGGCTACTGCATGCATATGCACACGAACACTCATATATATGTGGTCACAATAGTAACTCTAACTAATTTTTGTAGTAACTAATGTGATAAAACACCTTCCCTGGGGAGGGAAGTGTTTACCAGGCTTACACTACCCATTGCTGTTCATCATTGAAGGAAGTCAGGATAGGAATCCAAATAGTGTGGAAACCTGAGGCAAGAGCTGATGCTGATGCAGAGGCCTTGGAGAGGTGCTGCTTACTGGCTTGCTCCTCATGGCTTGCTCAGCCTGCTTTCTTACCACCAGCCCAGGGATAGTACCATGCACAGTGGGATGCCCCTCCCCAATGCGTACATCAATCATAATTAAGAAAATGCCCTACAGGCTATATAGCCCTATTGTCTATAGCCCAATCTTAGGGAGGCATTTTGCCCATAAGAGAAATAACTCTAGCTTTTGTCAAGTTGACATAAAACTAAGACAGGACACCTGTACATACACAAACATGAGAATATACTCCATACATGTGACATAAAACAAAGACAGAACACCTGTACATACACAAACATGAGAATATACTCCATACATGTGACATAAAACTAAGACAGGACACCTGTACATACACAAACATGAGAATATACTCCATACATGTGACATAAAACAAAGACAGAACACCTGTACATACACAAACATGAGAATATACTTATACTACTTACATGTGCTGTTGAAGAAAACAATCCATGAGCACACAATATGTATTCAACATTGTGAACTGCTGTCCTTACTGATAATGTGTCAGGCATACAGATTTGGTGTTTCATTCTGTAGTTCAAAGTAGTTATTCATATGCACAACTTAATGTTGACTGAATATGATGAGAGAGAATTTGTAACTTTGCCTGGAGCACCAGCTAACACTGTGTCTTCTCAATGTGACAGGAGGCCTGTCTCCTCTGTGAAGAGCATGCCACTCCACAGCATGGTCTGAGGCGAGGATAACCAAATCCTTGGATCCTGAAGTGGTTACACAGGGCAAAACTGGAAATTTTCAGATAAACACCTGCAAAGTTCACACACACTCCGTGGTCCTCTTGAGGCTCCCTGATGGTTTCAACATGGAAGGACATTAGATTAATGGGAAACAACAACGCATTTTTATCTTAATCTGCAAATTAGCTTTGAAAAAAAACTAAGTATTGCTCAACATTCTGTTCCAAATGACAGCGATATGGGCACAGAAGCATTTGTCATCCCCACGGGGTACCAAAAGATGCAGCATTTCATGGCCTTCAACACCTGTTACCTGTGCTCTCAGAAGGCCCAAGGCTGAGAGGGAGGGTGCTATATTAGCAGCCTGCACACAAGACTGCCAAGTCAAACACAACCGGAAGGTCTAATTTTAGTCTTCCTAGCCTTGGCATTGTCCCTTTCAGCCAAGATAGTTCTCATGTCCATAATGAAGTGCTTTGTTCCAGCCTGGTTAGATGTTTCACAAAGGCTCATCAAGGACAAGGTGAGCCTAATTCAGAACTGGCCACACATCAAAGAGGGTCAGCAGCCCTCTTAAAACCTCTGGGAAATACGATTGAAGCTCTAAGAGAAAGCATTTAGGTGTGTATCTCCTTCCATGTGGCATCCCCTCCCCTATTTTTGGCTTCCTTTTCTATACCCTCTATTGGCTGTTCAGCAACAGGTGTCTTACTCCATCAGGCTAAGGGCTTGAAATTCACTCCTTTGTTTTGTCCCTGTTTAAAAATGCCCATTTTTCCCCTATACATCTCACATATCCTAGAAAACATACCCAGTTTGGTGCTAGAAACAGTTGTCTCATTTATAAGCAGCATCCACAGATAGTTTCTTACAATGACCTGCTCATTAGGGAAGGCAGAAGGGTTTTGTTTTGTTTTGTTTGTTTTTTTATAGAATTGTGGACATGAGGAAGCTGAAGTTCAGTGAAAACCCAGGCTTTTGTAAAAGTTGTTCAAATAAACCCTGTCAAGGTTAGGACTATGTGGTGGTTAGGGCTTTGTCAGTTTGATACAGGCCAGGGTCATCTGCAAAGAGGGAACCTCAGCTGAGGAATCACCTCCACCAGACTGGCCTGTGGGGAAGTCTGTGGGCATTTTCTCTATCAGTGTTTAATGTAGATGGGCCCAGCCTATTGTGGACATACCGCCCCTGGACTGGTGGCCCTGGGTGCTATGAGAAAGCAGTGAGCAAACCATGGGGAGAAAGACAGAAAGCAGTATCCCTCCATGGCCTCATTTTCAGTTTCTGCCTCTGGATTCCTTCTTGAGTTCCTTGCCTGACTTCCCTTTATGACGGACTACAGCATGGGATTGTTAGCCCAATAAATCTTCCCAGCAGCAGAGAAGCAAAGTCTAAGTCTAAAACATGGGCCTGGTGCTCCAGAGAATGATGAGCCCCTCAAAGCTAGAGAATAATAGATCAACCCACCAAGTTTGGTGGGACTCTAGAAAAGTATGTCCTTAGAACAGTGGTTCTCAACTTTCCTAGTGCTGTGACCCTTTAATATCATGTTGTGGAAACCCCCAACCATAAAATTGTTTTCATTGCTACTTCCTAACTGTAATTTTGCTACTGTTATGAATCATAATGTAAATATCTGATATGCAGGATATCTGATATGCCATCCCTGTGAAAGCATCGTTTGGCCTCCACAAGGGTCACAACCCACAGGCTGAGAACAGCTGCCTTAGATTAGCTACAGGTTTTGAAGCCCAAAGTTGCAGACTGGGTTCCTCCAAATGGTGGGCTTCACTTTCAGGTAAATCCTCATTCTGTGTTTTCTGGAACAAGGACAGATAATGTTGTCCTGGAGAAGTTAACAGTTTTCAGGGGTTTCTGGGTTCTTTGATTTGTCCTGCAGATAGATGCTTTTCAGCATTTTAACGGGCAACCCTAGACCTGGCTCTAGGCACCCAGATGTCATCTGTAGCTCCCTTTGAATTTTCTATTTTAGAATTCCAATTGGTAAACAGTATCCAGTGGTACTTCAGCCTCTACTGTGGTATTCATAATCTCATTCCTCGCTCCCATCTAGCAAACATGTAAAACTTTAAGCATGGTGCCAGCTGGACAGCATTGCTAGTCCGAGATGACTAAAGCAAAGCCTCTGAGAGGTGAGTCTCTGGCAGTCCCTGGCCCAGTCAGGTAGACCCTTCCTCTGGCATTATTTCTCCTTAGCCCAGCTTCTCTGGGATGTTTATTTCTCCTTATCCCAGCTTCTCTGGGGTGTTGAGAAACTTTCCTGGGTTCTCTTATGTATCGCTGTATTCATTTCACTCAACTAACTGATGGTATCAGAACAGAGGGTCTGTGGCTGTTAATGAAACCTGAAGTGATGTGAATTTTTTCTTGTTTTTTTGTTTGTTTTTGATTTTTGTTTTTTTTAATGACCAGTACTGAGGAAAAGCAACAGCACAGTTCTCAGCGCAAGATGGCAAAAACTGCTGTTTGTCTGGTGAAATAGAGATTGCATCCTGTTTCTTTCCTGACTATTAATGTTATATGCACCCAGAGAGATGCAGGAGTCAATGAAATATACCAGCATTGTATGGCCAATGGTTACAACCACTGTTAAGATTTTAATATAAATTAGATTGTGTCCAAACTTCCTGTGTATGTAAGCTTGGCAAGTGTGTTTACAAAGTGAAGCAAGGTGATACTACATATGCCACTTTGTGACCTGCTTTCCCAGCTTACAAGGTTGTTGTGATGTCTTCTCTGATTTTTCTTTCGGGGACATTAACACACTTGTGTTAATCTCAGCTCTGCATAAACTAGAGGTGGCAAGTTCAAAACCAGCTAGGGCTACATAACACCCTGTCTCAAAACAAATAAATGAGGGGAGATTAGTTGATTGGTTTCAGCATCACATTTCTTCCTATTAGAACATTTTACTTACAGAAAGCTTTCTTCATATGAAAATTTAAAAATAATCTATACTAAAGATCCAGACAGCCAGTCATGCTGACTTATGCCTGTAACCCCAGCACCTAGAGAATAAATATGCAGGGCATGGTGGCACACGCCTTTAATCCCAGTGCTTGGGAGGCAGAGGCAGGCAGATTTCTGAGTTTGAGGACAGCCTGGTCTACAGAGTGAGTTCCAGGACAGCAAGGGCTATACAGAGAAACCCTGTCTTGAAAAAACAAAAGAGAGAGAGAGAGAGAGAGAGAGAGAGAGAGAGAGAGAGAGAGAATAAATATACAGTGGCTTGAGATTTGTAACATGAGGGGGTTGAGACACAGCTACTGTGCAGGCATGTGGACATGTCACTAGCCCCTCTCGTAGGACCAAGGCACACTCAGAAAACAATGAGAGGATAGCAACCACAGTAATGAGGATATGCTGGTGACAGGGGACAGTCTTGGCCTACTCCTCTCAGTAGCTCCCTGCTGCTCTAAGATAAGGGCCATGGTCCCTCCCCACTGGGTCCTGGCAGCACAACCCAGAACACAATCTGTTGGACAGAAGGCTGTGATTATTAATGAAAGCATTTCCTCTGTTACCTCATGGAACCAAGTGAGGCCCTGACAATGCCCAAGACAGCCCAGTTCCTTTCATAGAAGCCATTCCTCAGAAATATATGGAATGGTTGGATGCACAGGGAAATGAAAATAAGGTGCAGGTTGCAGAAAAGTGGGTGGCTGTTTGAGTCCGTCCCAGAGATTAATCAACTCTCACGTCTGTTCAGTGGCTGAGCCAAAACTGGGCAGAAATCTCATTCACTCAAGAGTTGATGCTTTGTCTGAGATGTGGGATCCTCAAGTGACTTTTCATAAATAAGTATCCCTGGGGCTTTGGAGGGATGACCTACTCCTGACTCCAGGCTCAATCATATATAAAATACTTTTATTTGAAGGAAGCCAGATGTATTAGTTACATCTATGTCACTGTCTTGGTTTCATTTTTATTGTTTTTATAAATACCCTAACAAAAAGCAATTTAGGAAAGAGAGGGCTTATTTGACTTGTAATCCAGGTTATAGTCTATTGTTTTAGGGAAGTCAAGGTAGGAACATAAAGTTTCACAACCACAAACAAGAGCAGAGAGAGAATAAACATGTTTATCCTTGCTTACTTGTTTGTTTTTAGCTAACTTTCTCCTCTCATACTGTTCAGAAGCCTTTGCCTAGGGAATGGGGCTGCCCACAATACACTCAGTCTTCCCACATCACTTAGCATCAAGAGAAGCCCCCCTCACCAACACACACACACACACACACAAACCAACGTGATCTAGAAGTTTCTTCATTGATATTTTCTTCCCAGGCAATTAAAACTAACCGGAACATTTACTGTGACAGAAAACATGACAGAAACAACTGAAGGGAGGAAGTTTATTTTTGGCTCACAGGTCAGAGGATGTGATTAACCCATCGTAGCAAGGAAGTCACGGTGGCTGGAGTAGGGAAGTAGGTCCACGGTGGCAGGAGTCTATGGAATTAATTGTAACATATGAACAGATCAGGAAGCAGTTTGCCTCAGAACCATACCACCCAGCAACCTGCTCCTGCTAACCAGGCCGTTTTTCCCAAGAACTCACCACCTCACAAAATAACATCGCTAGCAGTAGAGTAAATACTTAAACAATTAGCCTATGGGGTATTTTTTATTCAAACCATGATGCAGCATCAACAGAGACACCTTAGAATTCCTATGCCCTGAGACTTGTGTACTTCTGCTCATGCAAACCTAGTGAGGCCATCTATAGTGAGTCCTGGATGTTTCTTCTCTCATGTAAAATCTGGAAACATCCAGTTCTCCATATTTTAGATCAGCCTGGTTGCTATGCCTGTGGCAGGATTAATAATAGGTATTGTGGCTGAGCACCCACTTCTTGGAAGATGTTTTTGGAAAGAACTGAACGTGTCATCTCATTTACCCCATAATATCCCCACAAGGAAATATCATTTCTACTTGGAAAGAATGGTTCCCAGACCCTATTGACTGAAGTACCTCATAAAAAGACACCTACTTATATTTATCAGAAGCTTGATTCTAACCAGAGCCTGTGTCCAGCTCATACTTCCTGCCCCCTCATACTCAGTCCAGCTGAATATAAGGGAGACTTTGAGCCCTGATAGAAAGGAAAAAAAAAATCAATGAGAAGAAACTTTTCCAAAGTTAAGGACAAGTACTGAGGAATCAATATGGCTTTGTTCTGGGTTGTAGTTCTCGGATCATTAAGAAATGTTCAGTATCTTTAAAACATTGGAAGATGATGACACTGTAGTAGCTGTCTGTGATTAGAACGCTTTGAAGAGACCTCATGTCTCTTGAGACATCTAGTAACTTCACTGGAATCTTCCAGCCTGGAGTCTGGAGTAGGTCATCTCTCCAAAGCCCTGGAACCACTCCAGGATTTCAGTCTGTATTCAACATCGGGACAGGTCAGACAGGAACTTGGTAAAGAATGGGTAAGGCAGACCTAGTCAGGGAGGTTTCTCCTCATACCCTGGGCACTTGTACGGACTCTTTCCAATTCCGTAGGGGCCTGCAGTTTCCCTCAATGCTCTACGATCAAAGGCATGGGCATCAGTGCTCAAGCCTCTTGCTGAGGGGTACCACTGGGCTCTGTTACTAAGTCCCTGTGTTCTCTGGCATAAGTGCCCTAACCTCCCCAGGTCTTCATCTAGAAAGCAAAGCTGTAGAATGGGTGTTCCCTGGGGCCCACTTCCACGTTCACCTTCATGTATTCATTAGACTTTCCTGAACAGATCTCTTGTTGCTTGCCCTAACAACCCACTGTTGCTGCCATCAAAGTCTTTTTTTTCCTCATTTATTATAGATCAAATATGTACTTTTGCTTTTTATCTTGAGTCCCCAAGGATGGAGCCTTGAGTCCCACCGCCTACTTCAAGCTTGCGGGCCAGAACCTCAGCTGTAGTCCCTTGAGGTTTTGGGTTTGAGGTGATGGCATCACAGAATACTGTGAGAAAGGACTTCTCTGCCCCAAAGCTGCTTTGGTTCCCAGACAACACTGAAATGCCAGTCTGCCATCAACACCCTCACTATCCCCTGAGACATACAGCTTATGAAGACTTGGCTCTTGGAGGAAGGGAAAAATAGAGTAGAAATTATCAAGATCTCAAGTAATTGCCTTTATTCAAAAGGAAACCACTATACAATGACCTGGGCAACTATGACTCTTAATTCTCAACCCTCTCAACATCCTTTAGAAGGTAGCAGCCCACAATCATTTGTTTACAGGGCCCTAGAGGAATGACAACGTGGGTCGTTTGAACCTCTTTGCACAGAGATAAATATGCTTGGCTATTATAGCCTTTGAGTTTTTGGCTTAGGGACAACATACCGCAAGGGTCAGGGGTGGGACACCAGCTGGCTCAGTATCCCAGGCTTCTCACCACAGTTCAGCCCCCAGCTGCCTCTGTGATCTAAGAGAATCTCTCACTTTCCTGAGTGTCAAATCCTCTAGTCTAAAACCAGAAGGCTTGCACAAAAAGCTTGTAGAGGCAGCTCTCACAGGCTTCGGTCTTCCCTAAGTATATGGTGTGTGCCAGTCTCCAGTACAAGAATCTAGAATGTATATCAGAGATACCAGGAGGAAGAGGGAGGATTCAGAGAGAGCTTGGGTTCCCTGTGTCCTGCTCTGGCTGCTCTGATCCCTCCATGACATGCAGTGGTAGGACACAGTTGACTAATGGTGGTACTTATCTGGTTTGCAAGTTGCTGGCTTCTCTCTAAGGAGAAAGGGTCCTACAAAGGTAGCAGGAGTGATTTGTGTGTTTGCACAGGTATAGTGGAGTTTTTACCTGGGAATTAGCCACAGATAAAATTGACTGACTGGTGAGATTCTATTTCTTTGTCTGTCCTCTGTCACTGCAGCTTTCTGTTATGGCCATCATTTCACCATGCTTTGTGTTTAAGGTATGTGTGAGCCCTTCAAGGGTGAGACTCATTTTTCCCAGTTATATCCTGCCATACCCAGAGCAGAGACCCTTTCCCCACTGAATTTTCTTAGGCATTCCTGCCCAACTGAGTTGCTCTGGGGGGACAGGGTCTGTCTGCTTCTATTTCTAAGGCCTCCCATCATTACAACCAGGAAACCTATATTAAGTATAAGAAGGAAAAAGGACTGAATGCTACATGTAGTGTCATGGAGAAGGCAAGAATGAACAGAACCTTACACGAGCATTGAGGTGTAGACTGGTGACAGGGAACAAAGGGCCATAGCACCAAGTAACCGACACATGAGCAAGGCCAGCTTCCTCCGGTTATCTCTGTGCACAGACAAAAAGCCGAGAGCTGGAGCTAAGAGCTAAACTGTCTGAGGCTGAGCTGGTAATTCGACACTAGAACCACCCTGGCTCTCATCCAAGCTGTCTTCCACCCCACTGCGAGTTGTGTGCATTCCAGAGGTTTGAGGCCTGGGTCCCAAAGCCTTTCTTTCTGCCAGGCTGGGCCGGCGTCCAAGCCTGTTTCCCATTGTACTTATGCTGCTGTGTGGCTGCACATGTGGCTTGGCTGCTCCATCTCAGCCACTCTGGCTTTATAGATGAATCTTCTAAGATTCAAACAGGCTGATTGCCAGATGACCTGGCAGGAGCTGGCTGGGTGGCTCCGTGTGACTGCTGCAACTCAGCAGGCCCTGGGATGTACTGGGAAGCTGCATATCACACACACACACACACACACACACACACACACACACACACACAATTACCCTATAGGAACTGTGGGTATGAGAGAAGGCTTTCTCTCCTACAGGAGCTCCCTGGCTGATCCCAGTGACCTATTCTATTTATTATTCTCTAGAATCTGCTACTGGATGGGGTAGGACACGGACAGGAAATGAACAAAACTTGTGGCAGGACCACCAATTGAGATAGTTGAAGCCTCTAGGAATGAGAAGATGATAGCCTAGATCATTAAGTCAAGTGGTATGAGAGGTCTATGACCGTGCCTTACTAACCATTCTTATGCTGATTAAGCCAGGGCAAATCACCTGGTCTCTGTTTTTTGAAGCACTATCAATAAAGTGGGAGTTTTGATAATCTCCTTCTGACAGCATTGGTACATGGGTGAACTCTGCTACCTAAAAGCCTTTTGCACAACAAGATAGTATACAAGCCCCCATCTCTTCTAAGTGCCATTTGCAACGAAGTGATCCGGGCTTTCTGTCAAAGATTCCATCCTCGCTGAGTTCTTGTGCCCACCATCAACCTCAGTCTGCTCCTTTATTTAGTCTTGAGCTTCTGTCTCCTGCATCTCAGGCACGAAGAAGTTCATTTGGTCTTGGGTGGAGGTTCGTACTCCCTTATTGCCTGGAATACAAGTTTAAAAATAAAACACGGTCACTGTCCCTCCCTTCTTGGGTAATAAAAATGCTCAAGTGCTGATGGGTTCTCAGATAGAAATACAGAGTGGACAAGTGCTGACAAAAGCCAGTCTGAAGTCTGATTCATAGTTAGAAAATGTGTGCAGCCAACCAGACAACGGTGGAGCTAGGAGAACATCAGAGATCACTTGACCCAACTTGTTTCCTTTTTAAGTGGAGAAACTGAGTGTGAGGGAGATGGATTCTCACAGGATCACAGAGCAAGCTGGAGACAGAGGTAGCATGCCTCTCCTCCCTGGGCATCATGGGAATTCTGCTTGGGAATATTCTAAGTCTTGCCATCATTTTTACCCTTGCTGCCATTCTGGTTCCATAATAAGAAAGACTGCTTGGTGCATATCACTGTAGACCAGAATGAAAGGCCTATGAGTTGGAAGTGTGCACGCCCATTAATTTAAAAACCTTGCACATGTCGTCTTTATGTTAGCCACCAAGGATACTGAGATGAAAGGCATAGACAGTGCCTTTATGGTATTCAAAAGTAAAGGATGAGAAAAGACAGGTAACCTGTCTTTATCAGGGCAGGATATTTTCCACACAGTTAAGCAAAACATTCCTGCCATCTGGGAACTGTATCTCAGACTTATGAGTCTATCAACTCTCTTCATATAGAGATAATGAGATTGCTTTTCCTGAGAAAATGCTTATCAAATGTGTGTGTCCTCATGATTACTAGTCAGTCCCTCAAAATATGTAATCTAATAGAAATTACCAAGGATGCAAAGACAATCACCCCCCATACACACACCTGCCATGTCTCTCTCTGTCTCTGTATCTCTCTGTCTCTTTCTCTGCCTCTCTATATCTCTTTCAAACGGAAAGAAAGGGAGGGAGAGAGGGAGGGAAAGAAAGAAGGAAGGAAAATGTTTTAAAAGAAAAAATCCAGTAGGAAAACAAAGATCATGGAAACTTTATCAAGAAGAAAGTGATGTAGGTGGTTGGTCCCTCCACCATGAAGGTCTCCCAGAAGTGGTGAAGATGTGAGTTGAGGTCAATTAAAAGAAAAGGAAGGAAATGGACATGAAGACAAAGCAGGGCATCATCCTAAAGAACCTGCAATTCTATGCAACTCTGTGCTACTCTGCTAGCGCTGAAACCTCTGACCACCCAATATTGTAACCATATGGAGCCAAAAGACAGACTAGGAGGAAGGGAAGCTGCTTAGCAAGCAGCTAAGGCCAGGGAGATGTGCTAGGCCAGGGAGACGGGCTAGTCCAGGGAGGTGTGCTAGACCAGGGAGATGGGCTAGGCCAGGGAGATGTGCTAGGCCAGGGAGATGTACTAGGCCAGGGAGATGTGCTAGGCCAGGGAGATGTGCTAGGCCAGGGAGATGTGCTAGGCCAGGGAGATGGGCTAGGCCAGGGAGACAGGCTAGGCCAGGGAGATGGGCTAGGTCAGGGAGATGGGCTAGGCCAGAAAGATGGGCTAGACCAGGGAGATGGGCTGTGTGCTGGAGACAAGGGGGCAGTGCTGAAATATGATGTGGCAGATCCAGGTAAGGTTGGTGGCTTTATTCATGCAGCTGTGCACTGCAGGGGGTTAGAATAGAATGGGGGTTGGAGGTTGAGGAAATGATAGAGCCTGGTGAGGCCTGGGCTGTTGAGGCTGGGGAGTGGATAATGGCACAATCACAGGAGCAGGCCATAACAAGACTTTGTGCATAATGCACCCACTCTGGGCACACCTGAGCAATAGCTTTGACCGTGACTGTAACCAAAAGGCATGAAGGTATGCACTTGGTTTTCCAGAGTCATGACTCAGAGCCCTAACAACGCCCCGTGTATGTGAGAGAGACATTCATCCTTTCCTGGCCAGTAGGAACAGCTTACGGTATCACAAGTGATCCATGGAGAGCCCACTTTCTCTTAAACTGATACATTGTTGAATATCTAAAGGTATTTGGAGTGTTGCTTTTTTCCCAGAACTTTTAACCTATTTTGAATTATTAATTATCTACAGAGTGTATGATTTTGATAAACCTTTCCCAACAAGTCGGCCAACCCAGCAACATAAACCATCTCTCTTTTTTCCCTTTTTGAAAGTGATTTAGATTCTCTATCTCTCTGACCCTCGAACTTTTGCTCCTTCCTCTTCTGTTCCTGGTGGCATTCCCATCCCTTCTGCATCTCTACTAATGCAGTCTAATCTTTAACTCCAGTTTCTGACACCAGCTCTGCACTTCCTTAGGTGTGTGACTCTGTAGAAGTTACACCAGTGTTCTGAGTCCCAGGGAGCTGTCCTCGTTCTTGTTGAAGTGTGTGAAGTGCTCTGTGTTGGGCCTTCTCCAAGCCAACATTATATCCTCATCAGTTATTATTGTAAGGTAGGCTTCTAATGGGTAATGATGGTTGGTGCCTCTTTACCAAAAAGAACAAAATAATGGAATGAAACTCTAGTGCTCCCTCTTTTGATTATGAGGCTAACCATGAATTACAGTTTTCTTACCCGGATTAATTAAATCTCACACCTGAGTACCCACTTGATTTCCACATCCAGCTGTGGAGTCCCACAGTAACTTATAATTAAGAGTCGCTCGCTAATAGGAGACTTACAAGTGAAATTCAGAGAAAAAGTAAGTAAAGAGGCTCCTTGATGGAGGGTGGGGTTGCTGATCCCAGAGCCCCTTTATCAAACAAGGGTGCTTGGGAAATAACTGCCCATCCTAAAGTATCCCATATACTGTCCCATGCTGCTGGGATGGTGTCAAGGTGATAGACCTTCTCAATGTCAGGGCAGGTTCCTGATGAAGGCTGTGCAATGTTTCAGGACAAGACTAAAATAATTACAACAGTAAAATATGAGATGACATTTTCCCCTCAGGGCTATTGCAAGCATAGAACTGCTCAGCGTACATAGAATAACTGCTCCATTCGAGCACATTCTTTTTTTTTTTTCAACTTTTATTAGATATTTTCTTCATTTACATTTCAAGTGTTATCCAGAAAGTTCCCTATACCCTCCCCCCTCCCGGCCCTGCTCCCCTACCCACCCGCTCCCATATCTTGGCCCTGGCGTTCCCCTGTACTGGGGCATATAAAGTCTGCATGACCAAGGAGCCTCTCTTCCCACTGATGGCCAACTAGGCCATCCTCTTCTATATATGCAGCTAGAGACATGAGCTCAGGGGGTACTAGTTAGTTCATGGTTATTCTTCCACCTAGAGGGTTGAAGACCCCTTGAGCTCCTTGGGTACTTTCTCTAGCTCCTTCTTCCTTGGGAACCCTGTGTTCCATCTAATTGCTGACTGTGAGCTTCTACCTCCATGTTTGCCAGGCATTGGTATATTTTCCCCCCGAGACAGCTATATCCGGGCCCTTTCAGCACCATCTTGCTGGCATATGTTATAGTGTCTATGTTTGGTGGCTGATTGTGGGATGGATCCCTGGCAGGCACAGTCATTGGGTCCATCCTTTGGATTCAGCTTCACACATGATCTCTTTAACTCTCTCAATGTGGAGCACATTCTTTAGAACCTAAATCCTTCTGGTCACTAGATCCTAAAGATCTGCTACTTTTCTCCTACTGATGGAACCTCATTTTTTTTCATGAATTTTTCAGTCACATTGTGGCTTATTGGCAACATTTTAATTATTTTATTATTATAAAACAACATTTAAAAGGATTAAAAAGATTTGTGATCTAGCAAAAATACAACTGTTTTAATTTCAAGTTATTCTTCATAATCTTTGCCTAGCTACTTATTTCTTGATTGGCCATCACAATAAAGCTGGGATTTTTTTCTTTATATCTTGCCAATTTACTTTATTAAGAACTTTAGAGAGGACAGTAATTAATATTTCTGTAACTAGCACGCCTAGTTAATTACAAATCAAGGTGACAATCCACAGTCTCTGAACCTGACCTGTCCCCCTACACTATGCTCTGCTCTTGAATATGCAAATATATAACTCATGTAGGAGACATGACTTTATGCACTGTTATTTTAACTTTGAATGATTAAAAATGATAGAGTTTGGTCAATAGAAATTCACTAACCAGTCTTTAGAAAAAGCCAATGCTGATGACACTCTGGTAGGAAATGTCTAGAGGTGAGACGAGTTAGAACTAATGTGACTAATCAAAAAAGGCCGTTATTATTCTGCCCCCCCCCCCAAAAAAAAGAACCCACGTCTTTGGAATTTGTCCAACTGAGACATCTATAGTAGATGATCAGGATTTACAAATACCTTCTTAAACATTTGGTTACAAGGTCCTCCTGTGGTTCTTGTCCATATATCCCCCAATAACCCTGCAAAATCTATGTAGAATTAGGTGTGTAGGTATCAAGTGTTAATGAACTGTAATTCACAGGAGTAGCAAACAAGCTCCCATATACCTAACATGAACATCAGGAACAAAAGCTGTCTGGTTTCCATGGAGAGTCAATGCCATTTGACAGGTGACATAATGACAAAGAGGATGAGCTGTACAGACCTCAGGCTTGTCCAAAGGGGTTTCCTGTTCCTGGCTATTCTAGAACTAATGGGAAGGATGCAGACATGGAGAGACTGTGATCAGACAGGCAGAAGTGAGTTCTGACTGAAAGACCCTCACAGTCAACGATGCTAACTTTTTCAATGTGATTTTCTGCAGGCAAAATGGGGAAACAGAATAGCAAACTGGCCCCAGAAGTCATGGAGGACCTGGTGAAGAGCACTGAGTTTAATGAGCATGAGCTCAAGCAGTGGTACAAGGGCTTCCTCAAGGACTGTCCGAGCGGGAGGCTGAACCTCGAGGAGTTCCAGCAGCTCTATGTGAAGGTATGGGATGTCAACCATTTCTTACTCCAAATCAGCACTAGCTAGCTAGAAACAACAACTCTGGTGGCTTTCAGTTCTAACCTTTAAACAGCAGTTTTGATGCAAAGGGGCATGCATGGATACACGTGTTAGCGCGCGCGTGCGTGTGTGTGTGTGTGTGTGTGTGTGTGTGTGTGTGTGTGTGTGTGTGTATGTGTATGTGTGTGTGTGTGTGTTTCTAGAGATAAGCGAAGCAAATTTCTGAACAAGAAAAAAATAATTACTAAAATACTATATATGGCTTTAGCTGGTGAGAGTAACTGCTGAAAGAACCATAAAAGTCTCAGAAATAGTGTCTGCTGATCCCCATAGAAAAATATGTAAAGTACACAGTTTTTTTCTTTCTCCACTAAAGAGAATGTACTTGTAAGTGATCTTTCACCAAGAAAGGTTCTCCTGCCTCCAGGTAAGGACTTAGAGTCCCAGCCCAGCTCATTTAAAAGCAGAGGGTGTTACATATATTGAATCATCAATGTCTACCACATGGATTATGTATTATATACTGCTTAGAAGCTAATCTTTTCCTGGATATTGGCTATCATCAAAGTATAATTTCTGCTACAGTGGCATTTTTCTAGTTTGCTTGAGTTTGTGAATTACTGTGGTTCTGGCATAATCTAGGGCATTCCATCTTGTGGACACTTACATAATGTTACACTAGTGGAAGAGATGCATTTTTTTTTTGTTTTAACCTTTTCTGGCTGAAATACCAAGTAGAAAATGTCACTTTTTATTATTTTATTATAACAAATGTCAGGGTAAGCTACGTGAACTATCTAGGTGTGTGTCCATGTGTGGGAGGTTTGTGTAGAGCTTTGAAGATCTTTAGCTCTGAGGCTGGACATTTACCAAAGTCTCTGATCCAGCACTTTCACTTTTACACATGTTCAAGAAGGGGCACGCTCAGACCTTCTCTGTACACAGCAACAAAACTGGAACTCACCATAGGAGCATGGAAAATGAACTTCTGCATATTTATACAATGAAATGTACAACTATCAAGATAGCTGAACTCCAGCAAAACACAAGTACAGAAGTAAGGTCATGGATTAAACAGAAATAAAATTAAAATGAGCTTTGTAGAACTACAAGTTAAGCACAGGGATTGGTAGAAAATGGAAAGGGAAGGAGTATGGAATGAGGAGAGGAAGAGTCGAGGGAGGAGATGGGGAGATGGTTGTGTGGTAAGGTACAGATCGTGTCAAAGTTTCAGTTATGTTTTAGGATAGTGAATATGGGGTTGTTTATTGGATTAAAAGCTTACCAGCTGACAAACAGATATTGCGTGGACTACTGATAACTGCCAGGCATTCCAAGTGATGGCTGATCAATTGTGTGCATGTAAGAACCCAAAGAATGTATAAAATATTGTATCATCAAGTTTATGTAGAAAGGAACATATATTGTGAAATGCACGTATACATGTTGTAAGATCACTATGAGAAGTCTATGGACAGCTTAGCTAGTGAAGACACTTGCCACCAAGTTTGGCTACCTAAGTTTGATCCCCAGAAAGTACATGATGAAATGCTGGGAAGGGAACCATGTTACACAAGCCAGCCTCTTACCTCTACATATGTGCTGTGGCATACACACACATACATGTACACACATACATGTACACACATATACACACACAGAGCAGGGGTTATTTTTTTCTATTGCTATGATAAAGACTCTGGCTAAAGGATTTATTTGATTTATACTTACAAGTCACAGGTTCATTGAGGGAAGTCAGGGCAAGAACTGAAGCTGAAACCACAGAGGAACCCTGCTAATATGCTTGCTCCTTCTGGCTCATGCTCAACCAACTTCCTTATATAACCTGGACGACTGGCCAGGAGTAGCAACACCCATCAGTCAACAATCAAAACAATTCCCCGCCAGGCGTGGTGGCACACGCCTTAAATCCCAGCACTTGGGAGGCAGAGCCAGGTGGATTTCTGAGTTCGAGGCCAGCCTGGTCTACAGAGTGAGTTCCAGGACAGCCAGGGCTACACAGAGAAACCCTGTCTCAAAAAACCAAAAACAAACAAACAAAAAAAAACCAATTCCCCACAGATATGGCCACAGGCCAATCTGATCTTGGCAGACCCTTGATTGAAATTCCCTCTTCCCAGGTGAATCTTGATGGTATCCAGTTGGCAATAAAAAGCAGAAAATAAACACACACACACACACACAAATATGTGTGTTTATCTACATTTGTTTATGTGTATACACTATATATATATTGAGGATCTTTAGCACTCGATGAGAAATGACTTCTAAGTACTTCAGAAGAGTGCCAATATTCACCAAGACTATCTACGTATGCATCTGTATATGTGTATACACTATATATATATTATATAATATATGTATATATTATATAATACACAAACAAATTTAAGATCACTATGGCATTCCCCAAACGATCTAAGTAACTAGCCACTAGCATTTTGTGTAGAAATTCCAGGAAACATACCCACTATATAACTAGTATAAATTAATTCTGAGCAGAAGTAGAACAGATATACTTCCTAGGTCGTCCAGTGACTCCTCTTCACTTTCAGACTCATATTTTGCCATTTCCTCGTCTGGCATTAACCTGTTCTTGGGAACTTTTTACTGTCAGCATGAAGAAAATCAGAGACAAGTGAGCTGTGTCCAAGTCACCTTCATATCACCGAAGGTCATGATTAAGAGAGCGCGGGGTGCTGCTACTTGTGTAAAACCAAGGGGCTTTTGTCTTTGAAGAAGTGGGAAATGCACCCTGTCACTCATGTGCTGCCAAAGCCTCAGCCTCAAGCATTGCACATTCCTCTCAGAAGCACGTGGACCAGGATCCCTGCCACCCCTAGACCCCCTTCAACCCCCCACTCTCACCCCAATCATATCCAGTGGCTTTGCTTCAGAAAAGTGACCCAAGACTTTCTAAGCTCTGGGTATTCTAGGAAGCCTCTAATTTCAGCTCCTTAACAGTGAGACTTGAATATGGATTCAGTTCTTATATCAAATAGAGAGAAAGCAGACAAAGTCCTCTCAGAGTCATCCAAGGACAGAGGTCAAAGGAGAATCCCAGAAGAACGATGCCACATATAGGCACAGAAGGCAGCTCCAATGGGTGAGGAAGGGAAAGGCTGAGGGTTATGTAAGAGGCCCGGGGGCACTCTATGAGAAATGACTTCTTTTAAGTACTTCAGAAGAGTATCAGTATTCACCAAGACTAGACGCAGAACCCTCTCTATGTGGTCAGAGCTGTCCTGGAACCCACCGATAGAGCAAAGGTTACTACAGTTTCTGGTGAAACAAAGCTAACTGCAGCCTCTGGCAGGGCAAAGCTTTAGTCTCTGATGAGCCAAAGCCCACTGCAGCCTCTCATCTCTGTACAGCCTCTATTGCTGCTCAGCTGTTTGCCATTCCAGGATGTCACCTCAGTTGATCGAAAACCAACTATGATGAAGATTAAGACAGAAGCTAAATGGGGAACACTCATCTGGTAGGCCAGGAACCATGACCCTAACCCTTGCCCTCACAATGAGAGCCTTTCTAAGTTTCAAATGAAAAAGAACATCTTCATTAAGTAGACCTTTAACAATGTGAAAGCAGAGGTTTAGAAAAAAAAGACAAATTTCTTAGCATCATGAAAGGCAAAAGCAGGATAGGTGTTAAAGATTGGTGATGCTCAGTGCTGTGGGAAGTGGAGAGAGGGACTCCCTGGAACTCACTGGACAGCCAGCATAGCCAAATCTGCAAGCTTCAGGTTCTGTGAGAAACAATGCCTCAAAGAATAAGAGTAATTGAAATTGAAGAATACATCTGATCTTGACCTCTAACCTACATACTCACACACACTCATATGTAGGCACATACACACAAACACATTCATACCACATACACTATACACACATATACATAAACAAACATTACCTACCCTACCCAGTAGGGTCTCCCAATGAGAGTCCTAAAGTACTGTGGACAAAATACACTACAGGATAAATCTCAGAAAAAGAGAGTGCACACCTCTGAGAGGGACGGGAGTCCTTTAAGTAGTAAAGAGAACTTACCCAGCCTTGTCTATGGCCATCTCTGTGGAGTTCTATATCAAGAGAGTACAGGAGGGCATCTCGCTATCCTGATGTCATTTACATCCTTGCATGTGTGCCTGTGTGTGGTGTTGCCCTATATCAGCAACCCACTCATCTACAGGAGTAAGCTTTGTGACACAGATCTAGAGATTTGGTGCCTCCCAGTTTGACACAGGTTTTATTCTTTATTAATGTAGCAGTGAGCTGGGCGTGGTGGCCCATGCCTTTAG
>LR749498.1:3862026-3911154 GCA_902729485.2 Mus minutoides | reverse complement strand
AAAGAAAGAAAGAAAGAAAGAAAGAAAGAAAGAAAGAAAGAAAGGGAAAGAAAAGAAAGAAAAGAAAAGAAGCCACAACATCATATATATATATAATGTTCTGGGTTTCTGTGCTTCCATCAGAGCAAATGGCTCACCTGATCCCAGCTTTTCCATGCATGTGTCTACCATTCCTTCATTCACCCATCTCTCCGGTCAGGTCAGTTCCAAAGCCATGAAGGTAGAGCAGAAGAGTCCTGCAAAAAGCCCTAAGTAGATGTTGATACACATTTGAAGTTTGACTTCAGGAGACGTTTGGGTTGTCTCAGGTGAGTTACACAAATGGTAAAGGATTAGTTAAAATAGTGTTGGCATCTAGAGACTAACAGATGTGCAGTTCAATCTCAGCTGGGCTACATATGTCAATTCTCTGCTTCTCTGGATCTGTTTTCATATTTATAGGTGAAAATAATAAGCCTTGTCACCTTACTTGGAGTCCCAAAGGTAAAGGAGGTGAAAGTTATTTACAGCTTGTAAATAAAGTGTGTTTGTATCTACTCTTTATTCACAAAGAACCAAGACTGAAGTAGGTTTTATCTCATCTGCCAAGTTTGAGGGCAGTACAGGAAGATATACAGAGGTAGACTCGGTCTTTAGGAAGGTTCAACAGAGAACAAAATTTTAATCAAATGACAATAGCCACTATGCATTCTGGAAAGGGAGAGTGGGGTCTCAGCCTGAGCCATCTCCACTTCCACTATGGATTCCCACACACTGAGTACTGTGCCTTCCCAAGAACAAAGCCTTTTTCCCACAGCCAGGTGCTAAAGTGAATGTGGATTGGAGTTAAGGTGTGCGTGTGTGCGTGTGTGTGTGTGTGTGTGTGTGTGTGTGTGTGTGTGTGTGTGTGAGAGAGAGAGAGAGAGAGAGAGAGAGAGTGCATGTGTGAGAATGTGTGTGTGTACGAGTGTTTGTATGTTTATAAGTATGTGTGAGTGTGTGTGTTTGTGTATTTGGATTTGTGTATGTGCATGTGTGAGAGAGAGAGATGAGAGAGTCAGACAGACAAACAGACAGGCAGAAACAGAGAGAGAGACAAAGATACAGAGAGAGAGGGAGAGAAAGAGAGAGAGAGAGAGAAAGGATACTCAATTACTCATTTCCTATGGTTTGTCATTTCCCAGAGACAACCAAAGAGCTAAATGTTTGGCTAGGCTCCAGTCCAGGTCTCCTGAGCCTCAGCTTATGTCACTGTCCCAAGTTTTCTTCTCAAAGGGGCATTAGATGTTGGCAAGGCAAAGGACGGCAGTACCCTGGAGTCCAATTTGATCATCACTGATTCAACAGTTTGAATTTTAAATAAAATTTATTCACATATAACAGGCGAGCGCCTGCCAAATCATTCCATGTCCCTCCAAGTGGTCATTTCCTAAAGAGCTTCTGTAATTCGGTGTTAGAAAATGCCCTTCCTGCTCCTCCATCGATGAGTAGTTTCTCTGCCTGGCTCATTCCCTCATTCATATACTGTTTCCTTTGTGCTTTCTGTGGAGTCAATGCTGTGGAGATATGTGCCTTGTCTTCAAGAAGCTCCCCGACTGGAAGAGCTGGAAACTAGGCTTATTTTCACCTTGCAAAATCATCTTAATTTGCAGCAAACTTTATCAGTGAGGTTCCATAAAACTTCTCTAGACCAGGTATATCCAACCTGTAGTGCATGTGTTGCATGTGTCCTAGGATAACCATAAATAAATTTGGTTCAGTACATTTGTAGAGAACATCATTCATATGTCAAAAGTTTGAACAACCCTCTGGCTAAAAGCATCCAAGTCTACTCCTGAGAAAGCTATGGTCAGAATTACCCAGCATCAGATATTACAACAAAGTAAATGTTACATGGCCTGGCCTGATGATTCACTGGGTATAAGTGTATGAGGGCCTGATACAAAGACTCCAAAACCATGTAAAAAGCAAGAGGCGTATGAACATGTGCCTGGAACCCTAGCATTGTAGAGCTTGCTGATTGACAGCTTTGATCCAGATTCAGTGAGAAAACCTTTGTCAAGTAAAGTAGAAAGCAACAAAGTAGGACACCCAACATCTGCCTTCGACCTCCAAGTATGTCTCCATTTAGGAATAGACACACACCCCCATCCATACACATACACCACCCATCCACACACTACATGAACATACATGTATATAAATAACATAGATAAAGTTATCAAGATAGAGGTATCTGAGTATTTTGTAATAAATATATTTTAATACAATAACAAGCACATTCAAGTTAATAATATATTCAGAATGTGTCCTATGGTTCTCTACACGGATTTATAATTCTACTTTCAATTTTGCTCCTATGCTTTTAAAGTCCACCTTCTGGAAATCAAGGCATTCTTTCTGAAATAAATACATAACGTACATGTTATGTAATAAATATAGGATTGCATTATAAACCTTTGTTTTAGGGACTTGGTCTTGTCTGGTTGCTGCCTAACTTTGGACAAGTGCCTTCATCAAGTTATAAGTCACAGCATCTGTATAAACCTAGATATTGACCTGTATCCGTGGCTCTTAAACGTCAGCACTGGTCACTTGGGCTGACTGTGCAATTGGAAGGTGCATGAGCTCACTCCTCAGGTTCACTAACCTCAGGTAGCTACAGTGGAGAAAACGCATGGCTAACATATTGAAAGCATGTCTAGATATTAAGCAAGAGTTATCCTTTGGTAGACTTTGAGAATTCTATTACCAGTAAATGACAATGTATGTATCTCTCTCACACAGCTTTTATTGGCATAGCCCAAGAAATTTTAAGAGTCACAAAAAATGCTTTTAACCATTGACAGAACATTCTCTGTCCTTTGGCACTAGTTGTTGACTGCTAATTGTGACTAAGATGAAAGAAAGAAAGAAAGAAAGAAAGAAAGAAAGAAAGAAAGAAAGAAAACCCTCTCCTAAACTAGACTTTCAAATTAACTTCAATGGCATGCAAAGAAGAATAGAGATTTCTGAGCTGAGGAAGTGACTGTGCAAGTGAGAGAACCTGCGAGAAAGTTTGAAGACCTCAGTTCAAATCTCCAAAACCTGCATTTAAAAGCCAATTGTGGTTGTTATATGTGCCTGGAACTCCAGAACTAATGTAGGGGGGACAGAGACACGAGGATCCTCCCTAGGACATGCCATCCACTAGCCTACTTCCAGTTTCGATAAGGGATCCTATCTCAAGGGAATAAGGCTGAGAGTAATAAATCAGGATTCAGCCATTATCCTCTCCTAGTCCCCCTGCACATGAGTGTATATATCACACATATACACCATGTACACAAATGCATTCATGCACAC
The DNA here is from genome assembly GCA_902729485.2 of Mus minutoides. NCBI lineage: Eukaryota > Metazoa > Chordata > Mammalia > Rodentia > Muridae > Mus > Mus minutoides. Next base: position 3,907,830 of record LR749498.1, on the reverse strand, counting down.
AGAGAGAATATAATCTCTAATACTGCACATGAGTGTGTATATCACACATATACACCATGCACACAAATGCATGCATGCACACAGAGAGAATATAATCTCTAATCTTCACTTTGTTTAACATATCTATTTGCATGTGTGTGTGTTATGTGTATGTATATGCAGCACATGTGCATGTATGTATGAGTAAGTAAATTATCCCTGCTACATTGAAGAGGCAGCTCTTTGTCAGTACAATTGGGAAGGCACCACGACTTTGCTTCTCCAGGAAATATTTTATTAAAAGAAGCAACAGATGACTATCATCTTGTGGAGAGCAGAGTATATATGTATGTGTGGATGGGTGGTTTGTCAGAGAGGTGTATGAATGTGTTCATGTGAGTGTGTGCACATGTATGTGCCACACAGACACATGTCTGTGGAGGCTAAAAGTCAATGTCAGGTGTCTTCCTTAGTTAATTTCCACATTATATTTTCAAGACAAGGTATCTCACTGAACATGGAGCATATCAATTTAGCTAGGAAAATAAGCTCTAGGGTTCCACCAGTTTCCATCAATGTCAGCACTGGAGTTACAAACACACACTACCATGTCCACCTTTTATGTATGTGCTGAGAACTCAGACTCAGGTCCTCATGCTTGTCCAACAGATACTTTCCTATTTCCTACCAACCTAGCCTCCTAGTATCAACCAATGGCTCTCAAATCAATTTTAATAATAGAATATTTGGCTGGAAAAAAATTGAGGGATGATCAATTTTCAAGGAGTGAGATTCTACTTCTTAATCAGAAGTAACTAAGAATAGAGCTTATTAAAATATTGTTGGACATACCTATACACAGATGCATTTTGATCCCTTAAGGAGACTGTTGTTACATAAGACATAACGTCATCTCGACTGGGCAGTGAGGATGTTGTAACTCCTAGTGAGAAGCTTGGAATTCATTTACATTTGGAATGTTTGCCAACATGACTGAGGCTGCACTTCAACTTGAATTAATGTGGAAAACAAGAACTAGCTCTTAAATCTCAAAGAAAAGACAATTAGGAGAGAGTCTAGGAATATACAGTTCTGTGTGGGGCTCCAATTGCATTTCATCGCAGTGAAATCTGGAGAATAATGAGCTAGGAGTGTGGCTTGAGTTGGAGATAGCACTAACCCCTCCCCCAGAGAGGTCCATGGGATAACCTTCTCCTGTCTCAGGGGTGTGAAATCACTCTGTATGGCTTCTCCACCCTGGGATTTGGCTTTCTCATGATAAGGTTAGAGTAGCTAGAGGGTTATTGATAATTCTGCCACCATCACATCCTAAAGGAATGCTTTTACACCATACCTCAGCTTAAGATTGAAAAGAGCTCCAGCAAGTCGCAAATCAAACTTTCCTCCATTTTCCAAATGGGCACCAAGATATGTGTGAATAGAACAGGGATATCCAAAATAGATCCACTATACCAATTAATACCCAAAAGGATGTATCTGATAGCGCCAGTGAGAAGCCAAATAGACCTGCTCTCTGCTTAGTTATCTGCAGCCAGTTGTCTGAAAACAGCTTTTTGTCAGAAATAGACCTAGAGAAGAATAGATGGCCAGTTTCTCTTAGGAGGATGTAGCAAAACATGCAAATTCATATATTAATGTGCCAGTGTAAGGCTGCTTTGCTTCACTAGGTTTTCTGACTCTTTGAAGTTATAAAGTTGTATAGTGGACTATCAATGGCCTCACCTACAGGAGACTGTACTCACGCTGTGAAATGCCCAGGGAGCTCCTGAGAGAAGAAAGCACTTGATCTCACTGATGATTCTCCCTCTCACTTCTTTTTCTCCACTTGAAACAGTTCTTGGCCTTTGGCCACTTTTCTGTTTCTTCTCCGAGGGTCATTGTTGAATTAGTGGCAGTCATCTTATCACTGTGTTCATGTTACTATAACTTGGGCCCTGCTCTGGATGCTCACAGATCAAACTCAAACTCAGTCCTATTATCACTGGGGAGAGAAGGAGAGAAGACAGTTGTAAAATAAGCCTAAATTGTCCAAGAACCTCATTATTTCCAATTTAGGGAAAATGATATGTTTGTCAGTAAATTTCAGAAAACAATTACCAGTGTTGTCCATAGAAAATATATAACATATGAAGAGCCCTGGGACACGAAGACTTGGGATCAGGCATCCACAGTCCTGTAAGCATCCCAGCCTAGAGAAAAATATAACAGTCTGAATAAATGGCTAAAACAGAGATAGGGAATATATTTATGCAAGACAAGTACCAATTGTCTGACATAAGAAGTTTCTAGATAAAGAGTTTGGTCAATTTCATTGCATCTTGAAATCAAAGCAGTTTGCTGCCTTAATAATGGAATTCATAAGAGGACAATTAACATTAAAATTTCCACAAGGGCAGCTGCTTAGTCCATGGGAGATGCTATGAAAAAGTACCTCTAACTGAGTAGTTTATAAACAATAAAAAATTACTTCTCATAGTTCTTGGCACTGGAAAATGGACTGGCGTGAAGGTTCTGTTTTCTGATTTAAAAATGGTGCTTCTTCTCTTTGTCTTTTCAAGGTTGAAGAAAACAATGTGCTCTGGGGGTGGGGGACAAACACACCACAGCATGCATGTAGAGGGGGGACAAACACGCCACAGCACGGATGTAGAGGGAGAACAAACATGCCACAGCACACATGTCGAGGTCAAATGATAACTCCCATCTCAGTCTTGCCCTTTACCATATTTGAGACAAGGTTTTCTATTGCTCACCACTACATATACCTGGTTAGTTGACCACAAATTTCTGGGGATTCTTCGGTATCCATCTACCACCTCACGTTAGGTGCCAGGGTTATAGATACATGCTACCACATCCAGCTTTATGTGGCTTCTGGGAAGCCAAACTTAAGTGCTTATACTTGCATGATGCTTTACAAACTGAGTCTTCTCCCTAAATTCTCTCCAAGGCATTTTATGTCAGACTATAAACCTATTCATAACAATCTTATTCCCATGACCTAATCACAACATAATACCATCACCTTCAAATACAGAATTTTAGCATATGACTTGAGGAACACAATCATTAAGCTCATATCAAGCATGAAGACACGGGTTAGTGAGAGAAAGAGTAAGGTGGTTTCTGAGGTTGTCTAAAATGTCAGATAACCAAAGAGGCCTCATGGTAAAAGTAGGGTGGGAGATGAGTGAGTTTAGATCATAGAGGTCATTGATAGCACAAAATGCCTGAATCCTAAATGCTGTGCAGCCTCCAGATGAATACTAGAAGGCAGCCATGAAACCCTTGCCAGGATATGTTTGAAGAAGACCACTGCTGGTGGTCTATCATTGTGTTCTTTTAGAACCACAAAGTAAACAGTACCAACAATTACAAGTTACTTTTTTCTCCTTCTCATGCTCCTAGTGCCACAAAGAGAAAGCCTCAGGAGCTCTTGTTGTGCTTTCCCGTAAACGGATGGTGACAAGCATAACCAAGTTGTTCATCAAGCACTTGTCTGTATCTTGTATGTATGTTTCTAACCTCAACAATGGAGGGTCAACATGAACACCCCAGGCCGTAAGGGGGCACACAATGCTAAATGAGTTTGTGGGAGAGTCGGGGCTTTGGAGGCTCAAAGGGAGAGAAGACAGTCAGCAGGTAAGAGAGTCTGGCACAGCTCTCTAAGAGGTGGCATGGTAGGAGCCATGGTTGAGACTTAGTAAATATATAAACAGGAGAGACAGAGACTACCCATTTTCAGGGCTAGTGGTGAGCAGAAGGAGCAAAGATGGGTAAGAACCTAACCTTGGAAAGGTAGGACCCCGGCCAGGGCACATTAGAATTTCCTGTCAGCTGTTCAGAGCCACAGGGCTACTCCATCATTGAAGTTCAATTCCCAGAGATCCCTGCCCCGTGGCACCTCTTGCTTCAGGAATGAGCCTGGCTTGAGCCTCTGGTCCATACAGAGTTCATGAAGACTTGCCAAGAAAGATGTGGATACTGGTTTTTAAGCAAACATTTAAAAATGGTAACACAGATGTTCCCATAATGGCGAACTGTGTTTCCTCTGAAGGAAGGTCACTATGCTTTAGGTGGAAACCAGAGACAAATGGGCCGTCCTCTCAGTGATGTCCACCGTGTCTTCAGAGATAAGAACAAGATGGACGCCGTCCTTTGCTCATTTCCCCACATATGTTTCCCATCACTACAGGCCACAACGCTGAGGGGTGAAGTTACACACATGATCACTGAGCATTGGGATCTCTTCACCAAAAACACAGACAACCACTCTGATCCTGTGCTGGGTAACAGCTCAAATATGGGTCCATTATAGAGTGCAACCCTGAACAGGTGCCCACTGTACAAACCCAGGTGCCCCCACCCCACCCCAGGAGCAGGAAGTTCTTGGGCAGGTCCTTCACTTCCTTCATCTCCAGATCCCACAGCTGTCAAAGGTTCTTCACATCGATTACAGCTTGACTGGGAAATGTCTCCCGTGGGCTCATGTGTTTAAACACCAAGTCCCCAGTTGGTGGCACTGTTTGGGGGAGTCTATAGAATCCTTAAACCAGATCAGTCTCTTTCCTTTCTATTTAGCCACAAAGAATCAGCTTTAAGCTTTCTGACTCCACAGAGCCAACCACCTTCGTTATGAAGTATATCCCCTCAAATTGCGGTCCAGAATAAATCCATCTCCTCTTAAGTTTGCTTCTTGAAAGTGTTTTATCATAGCAACAACCAAATTAACTAATGTAGTGTCCATGTTACATGCACCTACCATTCAAGTATTTAGTAAGTGCTAATAACCCTTCTCTTTGTGGCTGGGTTGTGGTGAGATCATGAGAGAAGACACTATCCTCCTTATGCACATCTTTCTCTTTGTTCAGCCTCAAGTTTCCACCTCAAGTGGCAACTGCCCCTTTTCCAATGTTAGAAAGCCATCTTGGCTTTCAGCACATGCATAAGGGCCTACCACAACACCTAATCTGATCCAGCCACCATGACTCCCGTCTAAGTGGGAAGGGACTAAAAGCAGAAGCTACACTGGTGCGGTTGACAAAGAAGCTGTTTAGTATGTGGAGTTGTGGGTCACGAGAGATGAAACCTGTCTCTGTGCTACTATGATAGACAATGTCATATTGACTGAGGAGAAATGCCATCCTGACTCCCCAACAAAATACACAGGTAAGGCCAATCTTAACAGGCTCTGATACGCCTTGAAATAAAAAGCACCCAAATAAATGCACAGAAGAGTGGGATAAGAGTAAAGGATCCCTGGTGTCTGAGCAAGGATAATACGCTGTGGAGTCAGAGAGTTACAAGTCTCTTAGGATTCTAGGCTCTTGGTCTATTAAGAGGGATTAAAAATCCCTGCCCGTACCTGCAAAGAGTAACTGTGACTATGTGAAAGGGTTTTTTGATCTCCTACTTTGTTCTGGAGGTATAGAAAGGAACACAACCCTTAGAAACATAGATGGGAATGAGGATAATGCTGAAGATACAGAGAGAGAAGTTTGGGGTGGCTGAAGTTGGGGGAGAATGGAGGGAAGGGAGGAGGGAGATGATCCCATGTTTCTTCCCTTGCAAATTTCTCTTTAATGCCTAGATTCTAGAATTGCATAGGCCTGTCACTAGATCTCTGCTAGATCAATGATTCCTGTATCATGGATCAGTTAATATCATGGCTTTCTCCCTTTCCAGTTACCCAGGAGAGTAGAGCTCACAGCTTATTCATGACTGATCCTCTAGTGTCCTATAATGAAGTTAATTAGCTGAGGAGATGAATTAATGAATGAGTAAAAACACTGCTTGTAACTTAACTGAAATTTAATTCAAAGACTAAATGAAAGGAATAAAAGCATCTCAAAGCATATAGTTCAGAGCAGTAAACTCCAGAGGCTCAGACTGGCACTTTCCATATAGAATGCTTAAATAAATAGAATTTGGGGCAAGAAAGCAGGAAAATATGATGTCCTATTCTCTCAGTCAACTGACAAGCTGATTTCCTTATGAATACATTAGACAATTTCTCATCAAGGAACTTTCTTAAATATTATTTTCCCAAGGAGGAAATGAAAGGATAAACTATAAAACTAAAGACCCTCAATATGAAAGGGACGCTGATGAAAATGAGGCTGCTTACAGTTTTGTTGGAAATGAGATTTTCAAGTAAAAGTGCAAAAATTGAAAGGCTTTTTTCTTGTAGAAGAAAGGCAAAGGAAACCATACAAGACATAGATGATCTCCCAAAATAGATAGCTGTGCCTGTGTTGTAAGTTCCACCATATAGTCAAGCCAGGGCTTATTTTTGTCCACGATTTTCTTTTAACCATTGTGACATGTCTACCAGGAGCACAATCAATGATGACATCGTGTTGTAGTTAATACGTTGTGGCTTTCACGACTCAGCCCGAGTCAAGTCTCTGGCAGAATTGGAGCCAGTGCCTGCAGACATCTTTCAAGATGACACAGCTGGGTTGCCAGGGTAACCGGCAAGATGAAGCTTTGGCTTTGGGAGAGATTACATAATACCAGACCAATTGGAAAGAGTTAAGTCCTGTCCTCAGGGGTGAAGAGCACTGGGGCTATTGTCTGTTCAGCTTCTGAGATAAAGACATAATAGTGACATTTAAAAAGGGATCCCATTGGACACCATATCTACCATCTCAATACAAAAGTCCTCAAAGCCAGATTGACAGTCTCTCTGTGGCAGAACTCTGATTAACAGAATTGTAATGGTGTGTCATATAAGCACAGCCCCTTTCCTAAACGTCACTCTCATCATTTATTTTTGACATTTTAAAGACATTGCACATTTCCTATTACTCTATATTATAAATGTATATATGGACATGTATTTATTATGAAATGGGTGAATGAGTCCTATATCAAATCACAATTGAATTCATGCAGAAGACAGAAAGAACTTGCTGAGAGGGTATTCTATAGGTATGCATTGCACACATGCATGCAGGCACACACACACACAAATACACACATTTTCATACATAACGACTCAATTCCTTTATGTGGGTCCTAACTTAGAACCTGCTGAACATGACATAGATTCCTCTGTCTTTGACATGACTAGAAATTCTTTTTCTCTCATGGAGAAGTCTAAACTTGTAGGCGGCTCTCCTCTCTGGTCATTGGGGCCTTTCCCTTCTGCTCCCCAGTCTTCCACCCCGACCCATACACTCTAAAATTTGCTCTGCTTCACAGAACCTCAGTGGCTTACTAGTGTGACAACCTGAGTAGGTAGAAAGAAAAACACAGAGCTGGTAAGAGAAGGAAGCTAATTGGTTATTTGAGCTTCCTTATGGATGGGTTAGAGGTCCTCACAGACACAAATAGACTCCTGGTGTGTGTCACAGATTTATCTTCCTCTGCTGCTCGGGTGGGACATGACAACTTCCTTGGCTTTGCTGGAGCCTGGTGGGAAAGTCATGCAAATAATGTATTACGAAAGAAATCCCACTTATTTATTGTTCAGTCTGTATGCCACAGTAAGAAGAAGATACTCTACTCTAAAAATAAGAGAAACTGCTATCTCTAGTTTGACCTGGAAGATACCCTATTCCCTGTTCCCATTCCCATCAGCTGCTCCTAAGCCTAATCTCTCCTCAGGAGTCCTACATGGTGTGCTGCCTAGACTGGTGTTCCCTCAATTTGGTGTCAAGGGAGATTACTTGTCTTTATAACATGAATATCACATACACAGAGGCATGAAGTAGCTTTAGGCAAATGAGGCATGGGAAAAGAGCCAAATGCCAATCTATGGGTTGAGGTCTGCTGAGACATAGGTGTTTGGACCTGTAATGTCACTTGCAGAAAGACTTACTGATACAATGTAGCTATTTGGTGTTTAGATTTCAGGTATCCATCCATTCCACCACTTTTGTATCATTCAGTCATTAAACATTGCTGAGCATCAAGGAACGCCCCAAGCTACAAGCTGAGGATCCAGGATGGAGTCCAAGAATAGAGAAGATAGCTTAACTGTTAAAGTAGCTGACACTCAAACATGAGGACCTAAGCTCAACTCCCAGAATCCATGTAAGAAATCTGGGCATTGTCATCTATGTTTGAATGGAGAGTTAGCCCTACATCTACGTGCATGTAAACATCACTAAGGAGACTTGGTGAATTAGTACATTCAAAAAGGAGACACACATTTCTGAAGTTTTGAAGGGGGAATTCTGGAAAATATAGGAGGGTATAAAGGTGAATATGATCAATACATGTTGTATGCATATAGGGAACTCTCAAAGAATCAATAAAATTTTTGAAGCTGGAGGTAGTGACACAGCTTTAAATCCCAATGCTAGAGAGGCAGAAGCAAAAGGACCCCTGGATATCTGTACCAGTATAGACAACCCATAGATTGGCGTTTGGCTCTTATCCCATGCCTTGTGTGTATGGGATAAGAAGTACCATCTCAGGATACACTGAGCCGCCAGCCTATTCTACTTGGTGAGCTCCAGGACAATGACAGAGCTCATCAAAACACAAAGGGGGTACCTCCTGAAGAACAGTATGAAAGTTGACCTCTAGACTCCACCTGTGTAAGCATGCATATGTGCACCTAGGAGAACGAATGAACACACACACATACACACACACACTGAAGGAGAGAGAGAGAGAGAGAGAGAGAGAGAGCATGGAGCAAACCGTTGACACAGTGTTGTGAGTGCAGCTCATGATGAATAACACCTGGACAAGACTCTGGGATGGGATGACATCTCAGGAAAAAAGAAATCAGCCATCAGCCTCGACATAACACAGTGCATCCATCAGGTAATCACTGGAAGAGAAGAGAAGAGAAGAGAAGAGAAGAGAAGAGAAGAGAAGAGAAGAGAAGAGAAGAGAAGAGAAGAGAAGAGAAGAGAAGAGAAGAGAAGAGAGGAGAGAGGAGAGAGGAGAGAGGAGAGAGGAGAGAGGAGAGAGGAGAGAGGAGAGAGGAGAGAGGAGAGAGGAGAGAGAAGAGAGAAAAGAGGAAAGGGATTTTGGACAACAAGAATAATTTGCAATCTTTCTCATTTTTTTTTCTTCAGTAAGATTTATTTCTTCCTAAGCCCAGAACAGAAAATCATCTTGCAAGGCGAGATCATAGATAGTTCTCAGGCACTCTAAAAATACAGCTGTAATCTAATGGAAACAAGCACATTGGCAAGACGTCCCCTTCCTGCCCATTAGTGGGCCCTTTATCATAACAGCCCTGCTGAGGACAGAGAAGGTGATGTTGGATGGGGATGTGTGAGTGACATGGGGTTGGAAGCCTATGGTGCTGCATTTTACTGCATATTGCCAAGGAACCCACTCTGAACCCCAGCCAGGCAGAGGCTGCACTTGGAGGCCCTGAACTTTACTTGCTTTGATCCTGGGGTACCAGAGCTGATTTCTGTTCTCAAGACTGCTGAAAGTTCTGCACCATAAAGCACTGACATTATTGCAGAAAGACAAAGGGAAAAATGAAGACTTGTCTCAGCTGCTGGGAGAGCTTCCTGCTCTTGCAAGTATGCACATCTGAGTGACTCACAACCTGTAACTCAAGGTCCAAGAGATTCAAACACCCTCTGCTTGCCTCCCTGTGCATACACACACACACACACAGAGAGAGAGAGAGAGAGAGAGAGAGAGAGTCAGACATAAATAAATAAATAATGAAAAAATTTTTGAAAGAAAGACAAAGGAGGCATCTCTTGAATCCCTACTGTGTGTCAGGAAGTCAGTCATACTGAAAGAATCAGACAAGATCCTGGGAGGCAGAATAGAGTGCCAAAAACAATGAGACTAGAAGCACCCATGAAGCACTTACTGTGGCCAAGAGTGGTTGGGTGCCTATTGTCTATGGTATTTATTTCATTTGTGTGATAGCCTTGGACTCCAGGTGCTGTTATGCTAACCATTTTGCACCGAAGTCCCTGAAGCATAGGGACAGAAAGTGACATGGTTGAAATCACCACAGGTGAATGAATGGCTAAGCTGGGTACGAGCTCCAACTCTGGATTTCCCAGCTCTGACTTAGTGCATGCCCTTAAGCAAGTGGCATAAATGCTTAGAGTCTTGGTCTCTTCACCTAAATTATGGAGATAACACTCACTACCTCACCCTCAGCCCTGTAATGAGGGTCTCAACTACAGACAGTCCTATTAACTGAGGTAGAAAGGAGAAACTACAGAAAAGTGAGAAATCAGCTTAAAAGGCTAGTGATGTTCTTGGAAAACTTACATCTATGAGGTCGTTAGGGCCAAGTTCAGATGTTGGCTATAGGCTGGTATTCAGACATACCTGGGCAGCTGTGTAGACTCTGGACTAGACATTTGGGCCCATCAGACCACAGGACAGACACTTCTCTTCTTTGACCCATTTTCTCATTATGACGGTTGGTGGGGCTCCATAAACTTGAAGGACTTTCTCAGATAATTAATCCATTGTCCCCTTTACTCATCACAAGTCCCTGATTTCTTGTGCAAGTAGAAGTTGGTGCCATATGCACAAAGATGCTTCCTTTATCACCAAGTTGGGCAGCCTGACCTGTCTACATACAGCTCCTCTAAACATTGTCTCACTGTTCACCCTGTTGCTCATAAGCAAAGTATACATGCATCCCTCCCCTCCCAGGTATTCATTTACTCACCTAGCTAAAATGATTAGCTTTTGCAACTTAAACAGCTATGGCAAGGTGAACTGAAATTTAAGCACTAAAGGATGTAGTAGATCATGCTTGAAATCCCAAACCTTGAGAGACGGAGACAGGAAGATAAGGAATTTGAGGTAATCTCTAGCTATATAAATTTAAGAACAGCTTGGAATACATGAAATACATCAAAAAAGAAGGAAAAGAGAGAGGTTATGGAAGGAAAGAGGGGAGAGGAGAGGGGATGGGAGGGGAGGGGAGGGGAGAAGAGAAGAGAAGAGAAGAGAAGAGAAGAGAAGAGAAGAGAAGAGAAGAGAAGAGAAGAGAAGAGAAGAGAAGAGAAGAGAAGAGAGAAAAATTAGTTATCAATCTTCATGTCTCTACCACTAACCGCTCCCACCCACCCCCAACCACAGCTGAGTTCAGGGGAAGGTGCATAAACAGTTAAATCTAGGAGGTAAATGTATTCAGAACACTTGAAAGGGGATTCCAAGGAGATGGGGAGTGAGGTGAGGGCTGGAAATGTACTTGGAGGGTAGCTGATTTAAAAGTTGTCCTGGAGAAGCCATACTCCAGCTGGGCTTTGAACTGAAATGGAGTTCCATAGAAAACCCTTATGTAACTGTCCATGAGGGCATGAGATGAGCTTGCAGCCTATCTCAGCATCACAGCAATTGTGTCAACACAATTTTGGCACCTCTTAGGCAAGGCATTGACAAAAGTCACATTGTCCTGTTGTCAGACTTCCTGGTTGGGGAAAGCATTGGCTTAGCAATGTTCAGAAAATTGCATATTCAAGATGAATCCTGTTGGCAGATCAGCCTGGCCCTTAGCACCAGGAAGTGCCTATGACAGTATAATTACTACTCCATGTGGGCTTTGCCAGTTATCATTTTTCCAAAAGCTTTGAAAGCGCCTCTGCCTTTGCCTCGCAGGTGGCAGAAAAGGCAGCCCAAGGAACTCCACATGACCATGATGGGCCATTATCTCTCTGATGATTCTCTGCCCCTCTTTTTCTTCAAACTCAGGCCAATTCATCCCTGTGTCAGCATTCCACTTTGACCAACCCCAGAGGAGGCATTATCCCCTAGGATTACAGCCAGGGCACAGTTCCCCTTAGCAGGTTACCAGGAAGCAGCTGGAGGCTCTCACTTTGCAGTGAGCCTTGCCCAAGGGAATTCAGACATCTGCACTGAACGGCCTGAAAATAGGATGCTGGCGACTGGGTAGTCATGCAAAATGCTAACTCACTTTTGGGTGAAACAGACCAAATCTTTGACTCAGATCAAACTTAGTTTCAATTCTGAGTGAAGCTCTATCCCTGCTTGTAAAGGGAAAATAATATTGTGGAGGATTTAGAATTGAGTTAGAGAGGTGACAAACACCTGTAGTAAAGTCACCAATAACTCTAATTTCCCCTGCTATTTTTCAATGCAAAGAGTTTTGTTTAGCTCATCTCATTTATATCTATAGGTTTGTTTACAAACAATGGCATCCCTAAATACAACTCCCACAATATGATCTTATTCTTAGGGAACCCTTCTGAATCTGTGACTTCTTGGTTTGAAAGACCCAGTCAATGTACAATCTTACTTTTGCAAAATATTCTTGCAATGCTCACTATCCCTCTGTCTTCTTAGTGCTTCCAAGATGTGGGGTTGGTGAAAGTGAGAAACCCTTCACTCCCTAACTTCATGTACTTCTTTGTGCTTTGAAATTTTTATAATACACACAGATCACTTTTCATTTTATATGAGCCCTAAATGATGACAAAGCTTTCCTGTGCTTGGTTTTGCTTCCTGGGAAAGCATCGTCTCATCCCTTGTGCTACGCCTGACTTCACATTGGGCAATGAGTAACGGAAAAGACAATAGATAATGGTTTAAATGGATAGGTTCTTTTTATTTCACAAAAGAAGTTTAAAAACAGGCATTGGTATAGCATTGGATCCTGACTTCAGAACATCTGAGATTTTCTCATGGATTATAAAATAATTGGTGTGGTTCCAGGCATCACACTACCAAGGGAGTCTTCCAGAGAATGGGAATGGATGCCATGCCACCTGCATCCATCTGTCTCTCTCTCTCTCTCTCTCTCTCTCTCTCTCTCTCTCTCTCTCTCTCTCTCTCTCTCTCTCTCTCTCTCTCTCTCTCTCTCTCTCTCTCTCTCTCTCTCTCTCTCTCTCTCTGGAAATCAATCAAAGCTTCTTCTACCCACATATCATCAGCAAACTTCTCTTTCTTTTCTTTTTTCTTTCTTTTGTTTTTGGTTGGTTGGTTGGTTGGTTGGTTGGTTGGTTGGTTGGTTGGTTGGTTGGTTTGGGCATACATATACAGAGGGGGCACAGTAAGAACAAGGAACTGGATATTTGCAATGAGTTTAAGGAAAATCACCAAAAGCATAACTATTCCAGTAAAAAGGAAAAAAATTACAAAAGTAAACAGGTGATGCGATCTGCCTGCCAAGGAATATAAGAATCTTTCTCACTGCAGTCAAGCTATAATCGTCAAATGTTCTTCAGTGTTGTACCCCAGCCTTGAGCTCAAGCTGTTCTCTTGGTCTGTGGCACTCTTCCTGGAGTGGTCACATTAGGGTACAAACACTCACATACTGTGAGCATAACACAGGATCAAGGTCTAGCAAGCTGCATGTGGCTTCCTGACTCTGGGTGGCACCATAGCTATCCCTGTGGTTCCTGCTGGGCTCTCCTTTTTAAGGAATGAGCCTCAGCTGGTGACTCCATGAGGCACATGTTGTAGCACCACCCCATCATCACTGACACCTCCTGGGCTCTCTCTGCAACAAGGCACTTTTCCAAATAACCTTTTGTGAACAGGCAGTCATGATATGAGCTGGTGGGTGCTGGGGATGTGGACACACTTTCTATACAACCAAGCATGGTCAAGAGTTCAATATAGACCCTGCACCGCAGTGACTCGTATGTGTGTGTCACAACTTCCCTGAAAGGGGACTAGATGGATTGAGAAGTTCCTTCTCCATTATACTCTCTGAACTCTAGGGACCCTGCTCTCCCCCAGTGGTGAGTTTCAGAGCTGTAACTTGGTTCCTAAAGACCCTGGGAGTGGAACAGCCATGAGCCCTCCATTGGACAGGCCTCCAGGCTAGGTTTATCACCCATCCCACTCACCCACTCGCCTTGGTATGAATGTGTTAACGCAAAAGATAAGGGCTCCTTTGACACCAGCTATTCCTTTAGTTTGATCTAGAATGAAAAGAGCTGGCTCTCCGGAATACTGAGAAATTGCTATTAACAAGGCCACTCTTCAGCACTGCCCTCCTGTACTTTAAGCTGATATTCCCATAAAGTTCATTTTACACCTAAGATAAGCTTTGGGTCAGTCATTCTGACCATACCCTGTCTACCACATAAAAGGGAGGTAACAAACCTTAACAAGAGATTCTGAGTTCAAGGCTCTATCCATTGTTCCTTGAAGTCTCCTACCCTTTTGCCAAGACTATTTCCTGGTTTTTTTGCCATCTATGCAGTTAATTTAGAAAGAGTTTAAATAGCAAGATTCATCATCCTTTAGTGTATAGGACCCTGCCGTGCTGGACTGCCAAATTCTGGGTTGTGAGTACATGGCATGCACAGCAGTGAGCTGTACAGAGAAGGTACCAAGCAGGATCAAAGACGTTGTTTCCACGGCAACCACCATTTATCCTCAGCTTAGCAGGTTGGGCATTCTGAAGTTGAATATGGCCCAATCATTGCTCCTATTATGTGTCCTTTTTTTTTCACCAAGCTGGCTATATCTACATACACACATGCAAGCACACACACACACACAGTATCTCTTTGCACAAGGAAAATTAATCAAGGTTCATATCAACACATTTCAGTCAATGGCAACACCTTCCCAGATTCAGAGAGTAACTTTGATCTAGAAAAGGAATATGAGTACACTGATGATGATGGCAAATTGAGGGGACCAGCTGTCATCATTACACCTGGTGACCAGAGGAGTTTGGTGATCATTTATGCCTTGTCCAGGGATTCGATGACCCAGGTGTCATTTTCTTCCTGATGCTGTAAGAAGTGACTACATTCTGACCTGCTTAAGTCAACACAAAATTACTCTTAATTCTGGGGGTCAGAAGTCTGAACTTTATTTCCTCGAGCTAAACTAAGGCTGGCAGTAGACGCCTGGTCAATCTAATCAGACAGGCCATGGTTCATTCTCTTAGCCCATTTCTCTGCCTTTTCTATTTTCAAAAGGCTCCTGGCTTCTTTGTCCCTTGAAATTCTTGAAATATAGCTTTCCCAGCTGTCTGGCTGTTTTGGGCTCTTGGGCTCAGTTAACAACCCCTGATTTTATTCTGGCTCCAGCTGGACCATCCAAAAATCCTTTTCCTATTTCTGGCTCCTATGTTTACTCTCTCCTGCAGTATCCCTTCTGCAGTGTGTAAAGCAGCAGCAGCACTGATTTGGGGGAATTAAGACATTTACACCTTTGTGGAGAGAGCCTTATTCTGCATATTACACTCAGGTTCTGTGAATAGGATCCCTTGACAACCTGCTATTATAAGTGTAGTGATAGTACTCCCTACATGTTGAGTACCTAATAAGAAGTAAGTGCTCTACACTGTTTCTATACCTATTGTTTATTTGATGTAATCCATACTCAAGTGTTATTAGGATGTTAATTTGCACATAAGGGCATTGACTGTGAAAGATGAACTGAATTGTTCCAGTGAACCTAGTTCAGGGAGGTGGGGGCAGGAATATATATCAAATTGCTATATTCCAATTGTAAGAACTTATATGAACTCTTGGGTTATACGTTATGCTTCACAGAGATAGTTGTGGGGTGACTGAATGGCTGAAAAGAGTTAAGAGCTGAGTTTATGTCTGTTTTTTTCTGATGTAGTTTTGATTGGGTCATAGCCCATGTATTCCATATCTACTTCAGGAAAGGCATGAGAATTACTGTTGACTTGCAAGGATAAGCCACTGTCTTAGTTGGGATTTCTATGGCTGTGAAAAGACACCATGACCATGGCAACTTGTTTAAAGGAGAACATTTAATTGTGGATGGCTTACAGTTCATAGGTTTAATTCATAATCATCATGGTGGGAAGCATGGTGGCATGCAGGTAGACATATTACTACAGAGGTAATTGAGAGTTGTAAATCCAAATGCACAGGTATCAGGAAAAAACTGTAAGTCACTAGGCCTGGCTTGAGCTTCTGACATCTCTTACCCCACCCCTAGTGATGCACTACGTTGAACAAGACCACACCTCCTAATAGTGCTACTCCCTATGGACCTGTGGGAGCAAATTTTATTCAAACCACAACAGTCACTCACCAGTCTGTGCCTCACAGTTCATATTGGTGTTTGGATAGTTATACAAAATGAAGAATCATTAAGTATCCTCATTTGTATCCAAAATGGACTAAACTGTAGCTCTGTAAAAATGGAATCATCACCCAGAGCGAAAGGAATTCTTCCATACAATGTGGAATAATTTAGAACTGGGCACAGCCAGATCTACACAAATGGTCCCGAATATCTACCATAAACATAGTCATTATTGTTTTTCCATCTAATGGCTTATATCTTAGTTAGGGTTTCTATTGCTTTGGCAAAACGACATGACCAAAAAGGTAGCTGGGAAATAAAATGTTTATTCAGCTTACTCTTCCCCTACACTGTTCATCACTGAAGAGACTCAGGACAGAAACTCAAACAGGGAAAGATTCTGGAAGCAGGAGCTGATACAGAATCCATGGAGCAGTGCTGCTTACTAGCTTGCTCCACATGGCTTGTTCAGTCTCCTCTCTTATAGAACCCAGGACCACTAGCCCAGAGATAGCACCACACCCACAGTGGAGTATGCCCTGCCCCATCGATCACTAATTGAGAGAATGTCTTATGTTTTCCTGGATCTTATCAAGGCATTTTCTCAACTGAGGCTCCATCCTTTCAGAGAATTCTAGCTTGAGTCAAGTTAACATAAAACTATCCAGGACAACTTACAAAGATTCTAAACCTCAGGGGGAAATATATATATATATATATATATATATATATATATATATATATATATATATATATATATATATATATATTTGTATTGGAAAAATTTATAAAGGAACTCCTAACATGTTCAAGAGAAGAAGAGTAGAAAGAAATCTGTGGGTTAAACTCACTAGGAAAGGGTAATTTAAATGGTCCATTGTTTTTGAAGGAGTACAGTTTAAAATTTATTGTACCTAAGCATAATAAAAGCCTTAAGGGAATATTTGTATAATCAAGTGCTAATGAGTAGACTAAGCAAGTAGGAAAATTATAATAGACTTGTGTTACATAATGATGGGTCAGGAGAAATTTGGCCAGTTTTTTGTTTCAGACAGGAATGAACTTTATGAAGGATGACATCTTAAAACAATATCCATGTGCAAGTACACACACACACACACACGCACACACACACTCCAATATCTCTCCTTTTATCAGGAATCTCTCCAGGCAGTCCTGAAGAAGACAACAGTGTCTAGAGAAATTTCTCATTTTTTTTCAATTCTGGGCAGCTGAGAAGACCCTGATGCACCATGATAAAAAAAAACACTTTTAAATAGTGAAGGTTTCCCCACAGCTTTGTATGCCCCCTAACTTCCTCTGAGTCCCTTTGCTTGGCTCCCTTCTCCTGTCATCTGTCATAGATGTCAAGCCCAGAGACATCCCAAAGCAGTCACCCTTCTCCAAGCCTTCTGATGAACCTCCTCCACTCTAAAATGTAGACACACCAGTCAATGAAGCGCTACTCACCCACATTTTATGCATATTAAAATAATCACTCATCCACAATCAAGTGAGCTATTTTGTCAGGACTCCAAAGACAGTTTAGCACTAGAAAAATTATACTTTGTAATATAATTGTATCAATATATTAAAATAAACAGTTATTTGAATGGGTTCATATATAAAATCATCTTTAAAAGAAAAATTAATAACCAAAGTAAAGTCTGTAGTTTCAGGAAGCCTTGCTATCATAGCCATAGCTATCATTTTTCATAGACATAAACATCTATTCAACCCACTTGAGGAAAGGATACTCATGACCTTTGACTACTTTCAGTTGTCATGGCAATTCTCCTGGTGCATTATGAATAGGAAAGTAATACTAGTACCAGAAATTAAGAAATACATTTTTCATTACTGAGAGAGCTCAAATATCCCTAAAACATTCATGACAATCAACAGGAAAAAATAAACAGCAATTCATTTTACATATTTAGATGTAGTCACAAAAGACACAAAGACCCTTGAATCTCCTATATACTGTAACTAATGAGAAAACACTAGCCTATAACAGGAATAAAACGTCAAGTTGTAAGTTTTGAGATATAAGAGTAGGGTTATATAAAGAAAACATTATTGAAGACATAAAGAAGACTTAACGAGAAACAACATTTCTGAAAGTCAAAAGTAGATATTTGAAAGATGTCAGCTATATTACAGTTTGAAAGTCAAGCATCAAGGAAAGGGCTGAGCCTACCACCTGTGGTTTCTGAGATGGAAGGGGAAGACCCCAAGCCAGGGGATGACAGTAAACCTTGAGAAGTAAGAAGCAATGGCCTGGAGTCTTCTGGAGCCACTAGCTATGTGGTGTTGCCACACCACGACTGACACCCAAGAGAGCATGCCACTCTCTTTCCTTCAGAATTGGGAAATTTAAATTAGTATTGATTCAAGTTAAATTTGAGATTGTAGCAGCAACAGAAGAATAATACAATGAACCATACTCAGATGTATCATCATTAAATGAGATCACCTAGGTGAAATGCCTGCTATCTAAGGGATGGGACAAATGATTTTTCTTCTTTATAACTCTACACAACCACCATACTATAGTGAACTTCCCCATCCTGTGTCTTACCTGCCTGACAAGACTCCCCACATTCCCAGTTACTTTTAGTTACTGGGTATAATCCTACTCATTCAAAGAGATCTACCTCTACCACAATTGACAGTGTGTCTTCTCTCCCAGCACAATTGGACTGTCTGCAAGGAGGCAGGGAGTGGGCATGGCACCTATCACTCATCCACTTTGTTCCCACCTCCTTCCTTTACTACTACCAAGCTCTTTTACACACTGGGATGGAGCAGACAAAAGGGCAACCCAGGAATCTAGTCACTGCATGAAACAAGTGAGGAGGCATCTCTTCCACGGCTGTTCTTCCAGTTCTCTGGGCTCCTGAGGTCTGACCACATCTCCCATGAGCTCCATCAATAAGGAATAGGCTTATGCTGGGACAGTACCGCAAAATCTTGGCTGCTTCTTGGGAGCTCTGGCCTCACTAATACACCCCACCCCTTTAGCTACTGCATAGGCTACCTTGCGGACCAGTGGGTACAGGCAGAATCTAGAAACTGGATGTTCTATTAACATGGGAAGCTGACAGCATGGAGAACTGCCTCCTCAGCTCTTCAGCACCCTCCTCTGTTCGGTCTCTCTGTGTCTCTTCACCCATTCAGAAACCCAGCAGCCACTAAGCAACTGACTAAGGAATCCCCCAACAAAGAAGCAAAAACCAGTTCCCCTTTTGTGTAGGGTCCGACCGTTCTTGTGCATCCACACTTGAGCCCACCATGGGGGATATTTACCAATCCCAGTTCACCCCACCTTACTTGCTGGAGAGGAGAGAATGAGCTTTCTCTGTGGGTCAGAGAAAGAATGGCTGGATGCAGGACTGAGCATCAAAGCTGAGCTAGCGTTTTTTCCATGGACTCCATCAGCATATGGTTGACCCCAATTACCAGTGACATTGCAACTAAAAGTGCAAGTGCTAAACTTTATATGCCACTTTATATGCCCCAATACAAGGGAATGCCAGGGCCAAGAAGTGGGAGTGGGTGGGCAAGGGAGCAGGGCAGGGGGAGGGTAGATGGAACTTTCAGGATAGCATTTGAAATGTAAATTAAGAAAATATCAAAAAAAAAAGAAAAAAACAAATAAGTAAAGATAATAAAAATAAAATAAAATAAAAAGCTTAGTTAGTATTTTCCCAGTTTTCAGCCCTGGCAAAAACTTGAGGACGGAGCAGGTATCTCCCTGTCACTGACTAGAACTCTCACTAGGAGAACCAGAAGAGGTACTGAGAAGACTCCTGTGTTCATCCACAGGGTGATTCATGTCAAGAATCATGACATTTCAACGTCAGCCTCACTTCCAACCTGTTTTGACCATTGTCCTAGACCCACTGCTTTCAACATGCCTGCTGCAGAGATCCCCAGATAGAGTCGGGCCTGGGAAGAGTTTTAGTAGCAATATATATATATAAAACTATTTTAGCCAAAGCCCACTCACTGTTCCTGGATTATCCCAGCAGCCTTATATTCATGTCAACATTGCATCCCAAAGACTTTAGGGCCAGAGCACAAACCAAGACTCTGAGAGTCCAATGCTCACCAGGGACACCACCTTCCACCTCGCTGCTGGAAGTGAGGGGAATCTAGACAGGAATACCTCAAATACTTGTGATACATTTATACAAAGACAAGTTTCAAGCTAGCTCTTATCTGTTAGTCAAGCCTGCATCCTCCGTCCTGCTCTGGGCATTGAGGTAGTTTCCTCTCCTTGAACATGTTACACCAATGTAGAAAGGCAGATATGAACATTTAGCCATAAAATAAGGGAAGAGAGGATAGGATGAACACCACAGGAGGAATGCTGATAGAAGGTTAAGAAAATCCCAATGCTGGGGACAGAGTCCAGGATGGGTATACAAGAGCCATAACAGTGTGTTATTGAGGGCAGTCGCTGCATCTTATACTCTCTGGATTAATCTGGGTCTAGTACATACTGGCTGTCCAACAGCCCCGGGTTGACCTAATATGAAAGGCATAAGAACATGGAGGATCATATGAAAGCAAATAATTAGGAAATCTATGCATAGTACTGGCAGGAAGATACATAATAGATTGGTAATCTATGTTGAAGGTTCATTAACACCACTCTCAAGCACTGTCTCCTGATCTATGTTGTTTCCTCTATATGAGAAGGGCCAGAGAAATTCATTATTAAAGGTGAAGAGTAGCTTTGGTGAGATCTGTGTTTTAGAGAATTCTGGGCCCTGAGTGACATGAAGTAAGGCAGGACTGTGGGTGTGTAGCTTTATCCCAGGAAGAAGGGGTGTTATGGTAACCTGAGTGTTCCTAAGTAGGTTGTAATGTGTTGGCATGTCTACCTCCACTTAAAATGGCAGTAGAAAAGTTCAGAGCCCTGCTCCTCTGGTAGGTACCTATTCCCAAGCCATGAGGGGTTCAAATTGCTCATCATTGTTTAGAGGAATGAGCTTAGGCAGGCCCATGGTTCCAGCCAACAGAATCCTGGCAGCAGTGGGGAACTTGGTCCCCTGACTAACCTGAACTCTCTTCCAGCAGCTCAGCAGAGCTCAGAGACCCGCCTTCTTATTATTCAGATAAGCAGTGTGCCTTCTGGCAACCTCATTCTCTACCTCATCCTTCCTGCTTTGATCTCCGGTGCCCACAGTCACTGCACCTCAGCTCTTTCCTTGTCTCGATTTCATAACTCCTTGTTTCAGCCAGACAAAAAGAATGCCAGTCTTTAAGACAGGGATGAGAGCCAGGTAAAATTCTGGAAGATTAGTATCAGCCCAAATCACATGGCATTGCCATATCTTTCCTGGGCCTCTCCCCAACTGGCCCTGCTTCAAACTGCCCAGCATAAAGGATCCAGAGATGGTCCTGCCCTTTAGTGCAGCAGCTGTGCCCTTCACCTTCACTCGCACTCAGATGGAAGCCTCTGGGGCCTAATTCAGTCAGAACCAGCACAGAGTGGTTCTGTTGAAAGTCTAGAAAGTAGAAAGATTTTAAGCACTAGTGATAAGACCTTAGTGAGTCACCAAGTCCTTAGCACCTTTCCCATGATGCAACACACAGACTTAATAACAAAATGCAATGAGATGCCTCCATAATGCACTTAGCCTAGAATAGTGGCTCTCAACCTTTGGAGGTCAAGCAACTGTTTCACAAGGGTCACCTAAGACCATAAGAAAACACAGATGTTTATGTTATGATTCATAATGGTAGAAAATTTATAATTATGAAGAAGCTACAAAATTATTATTGTTAGAGGATCACCACAACATGAGGAACTGTATTAAAGGGTTGCACCATTAGGAAGGTTGAAAAACATTGTCCTAGAAGGTAAGTTAGGTCATCAATTGCTTACTCTGACTGAACAATGCCATCCTAGCTGCTCTGACAAATTTTAGACCATAGCTATCGCTCCAGAAGGAGATACCTATTTCTAAATCCTTTTTCTATATGGGGACCTTCTGCATCCAGCAGGCTTGACTCAGCTGGAAGAATCTCACAGTTGCAGTGGCACCAAAACCAAGAGTCATCTAGAAAAACACTGATGCATTTGCCACAGTGCCCAAATTTTGACACTGGTATGACATCATCTCCAAATGTATTTGTTGGGCCTTGCGCTTATAGATTCCCTGGGCCATGTGTTTTCCAGGGGCACCACTTGAATGTGCCTGATTCTAAACTTTTGTACAGAAAAACAGAAAGTTGCTTATGGTTTTCCAAGAGAAACACAAAAGACATTCAACCTCACTAGAAGTCAGAGAAATATGACAGTGCTTTTATCCTGAAGTAGCATCACTCTTGTCCAACCAAAAGCAAGATTAGAGAGAGTGTTAACGCTCCATGCTATGTAAGATGAATGAGTATATCCATTAGCTGTCCTCTGGTCTTCTGATAATATAGGGTCAAGAATCAGGTGTGTTCATTTCTTTGCCAGTATTTTGTGCTTAGAAGATAACTAAATTGATTTTATAAATGGAATTATTTTACCAAGCTTTAGTGACAATGATGTTTTCAACCATTACTTGAGAACTGACGTGTAGCTCAGTAAACTTGCCAACAATGCATGAAGCACCGGGCACTGCACTGCAAGTAAGTACATACATACATACATACATACATACATACATTTATTATATTTTATTAAGTAAATTATATAACATGTATGCACAGTAGTATTAACCAATTAGGAAAAAAAGTTAAAACCAGTGATATGCTAGAGAGATAGCTTAGTGGTTAGGAGCACTGTCTGCTCTTCCAGAGGTCCTGAGTTCAATTCCCAGCAACTACATGGTGGCTCACAACCATCTATACTGGCATCTGATGCCTTCTTCTGGCATGCAGACGTACTTGCAGATAGAGCATGCATCTACATAAAATAAATAAATTAACTTTAAAAAACAGTGACATGAATATTTAAACAACATACCAAGAAGTGATCACATGTAGTTGTAAGAGTAATTACACTTTACACTTGTGGGCAAGTTGCTGTGAACTGGCAGCAGTCATACATCCACACATAATCATACATCCACACATAATCATACATCCACACACAATCATACATCTACACATAATCATACATCCACACACAATCATACATCCACACACAATCATACATCCACACGTAATCATACATCCACACACAAACGGTGAGTGGGATGCATGTACCGCTTTTTTTCTCTTGGTATGACACACTTCTCAGTCCCTGAGGCCTGAAACATTATCAGTGTTCAATAAATAGTTATCAAATCAATGGATGAGTACTAGAAAATATTCACTGTGAATGGTGGTTGCCTGTCAGTGGTAGGGCCTTGGATGCCTGTGAATGGTGGATGCCTGTCAGTGGTAGGGCCTTGGATAATTATCCCTTTGTCGCTACAGTTCGAACTTTGTTTTCATAAATGTGGTTTGTCTTTATAGTCAGGAGAAAATACTAGCTGCACTGAAGGGGCTTATGTGTGTTTCTAAAAGCATATGCCACACATGTCCTTCAGCAAACCATCCTTCAGAAAGAACTATGAAGAAAGAAAATGTTGGAATTGGCCTTAAAAATACCTCTTGGTTTAATTTAATAGTGAAACTAAGAAAAGAGCTGTCTGTTACAGAGCTGGGGAAAGGCCACCTTCAGCTATTGAATCAGTCAGGAGATGTTAATTCAGGACTCTGTGCTCTAAAGCAATGAGGATCCATAAGTAAGTCAGGCTGAGCATTCTCTAAAGGGCATTATAGCAGAGCTGTGGGGGTGGTGCATTACCATGGTGGATACAGGACACTGTCATCCATTAGCGAGGGTATCACTGATTCAACACAGGATGGAAATACTACAGAGTTGGGACTGAAAGGAAAACATCTGGGAAGAAGCTCTGAAGTTCCCTTTGAGGAGAGCTACAAAAGACCAGTACGAGCCACCAAGGAGTAGGGTTGGTGAGGTACCCAACAGGAGGAGTGTGATCAGAACCCAGAAGGATTCCTTATAATCAGTATAGGATTGAAGTGCCAGAGACTGGATTCTAGATGAAACTGGAAATGTTCTCAAGGCCCAAGCTCAGAAGCCCTTGCGGAATTGGGTCAGCAAAGTGATAACCTTCTATGGTATAGGTGATGAGGACACCCAAGAGCTTGCAGGAAATAAGTTCAAATTTACATTCACTCTAGCTCATCCTAGAGGCATGGGTCTGATGCAGGCAAGACTGTGTTGGTTTCCCAGGCCTTTGCCAGAGACTAAAAGTCTAGATGGCCTCCCAGGACTCCATGTTCCAAAGCAACTCCGATTTGGACTAGAATTATACTATCCCCATCTTGAAATTCTCCAGAACGTTTAAATCAAAGAGGCTCCCTATTTTCATTTGTGCAAAGCTCCAAAAATCAGGTGTAGTGCCTTGGCCAGAACAGGGGCATACTACCCTGCAGTCCTCAGAGAAAGAAGCAAGTATGTGTCTCCTCCCTCTCCAGACTATTGATCTGGGGTTCTTTCAGCAAACCATCCAGAAAGGCAGCAAGGCAAGCCCTGCATGTGTCATGGGTTCAGTCAGTGGGGATGTCCAGGCCATGCATCACAGGCATAAATGTAGCCAATAGGGAAAGGTAGAGCCTGGATATTGGTAACCAGGATTCTGAATACTGTGGATAATAGAATGGTTGCCTCAAGTGCATAGCCTACAGCTCAACCTCATGCCCTCTATGGACCCAGTGCTCTTCACTCACCCTAGAATCCGGCTGACCTGCGTAGCCTCCTGCAGTCTAGCCAAGAGTCCAGCTTCAAGAATGCCTTACTGTTTCTAAGCACAGAAACAGTGCTGCCCCCAAGTGGTGGGCTCGGGCTGACTGCTGGATCTGAATAGAAGGAACTATTCAGACTCAGACTCCACTCAGACTCCAGCCCAGCTCCACAACACACGCGCGCGCGCGCGCGCGCGCGCGCGCACACACACACACATGCACACAAGCACACAGGCACACACACACTCAGGGACACGTGCACACAAACACAAACACCCCCTGGGCACATAAGGACTTACTTTTGTCACCACAAGTACATCCTTCCACAGATCTCAGAGAACTCCACTGCTTAAAAACCTTTTGGACTAGCACTCCAGCTCCTATAGCAGGGCTTGGCCCAAGCAGGGTCCTGAGGAGGCATCTGGGCTGCAGGGTAGGAATGTATAGTCCTCAAAAGAAGTGATCAAGGTGGTAGAGTGAACCAGAAGTGTCAGAGGTCTACTGGGAATGATGCACCCAGCATTCCCACCCAGAGAAAGCCCTGGTCAGCAGGGTAGTCAAAAGCAGGACTGGTAACAGGTAATGGGCAGATGGAAAACTGTAAATATCCACGATGGGACTCTGTTTGACAAGATCTGGGTTTGGGTCCCTATCCTGCATGATCTCAGAGCTTGAGGTCAGAAATCCCTTCATATGTGTCACCAGGGGGCTCTGCAGTTGGCCTTCTGGCACTTGTATCTCAGCCTTACCATTTACTGTGTGACCTTAGAAAGTAACATTGCCTCTCTGTGCTGTTTCTTTATCTACAAGCTCGACCTTTTAGGTCTGCTGTAGGAACTAAAACAAACAGACACAGGGAGTTAAAATGATGTGTGTCGATAAACATGAAGCCAATTGTGTCCTTTCTAGTCTTCAGAGACATTAGAAATTATGAGGTAGACTCTCCAACCAGTATCCACATAACAACAGCAGGAAGACTGGGAATGGGTCGCCTTTTTTAGCATCTGCTTTGTGCCTGGCATCTTATAAATGCTTTACATAAGCTATTGCATCAACTCTCCCAACCACCTTGGGGAACAGACATCTTTACACATCCCAAAACTGAGGCTCAGAAACAGAGCTCTGCTCAAAGTCACACTTCAGAAATGCACCCCAGGGGGCGGGGGTTGACATGACCCCTACAGCTCACTCATTGCTCTAAGAAAACAGTGAGCAGGGCCAGACACTGTTGCTTCTTGGAGCAAGAGAAAAATGTTGATGTATCTCTAAAGAAGTGGGAGAGGGCGGGGAGAGGGTAGAGGGAACTTTCCGGATAGCATTTGAAATGTAAATAAAGAAAATATCTAATAAAATAAAAAAGAAATAAAATTTAAAAAGGAATGGGAGTCAGGATTTGCTGAGGTAACAAACCTTTCAGGAATGTTACATAAAGCCAGGGTGATTTCTGCAGCATCTCTGATGTGCAGTAACTGGGAAAGAGGAACAGGAAGCAGATTTTTAGGGAAATGGAAGGAAGGTGCTGCTCTGGCACAAAGGCTTCACATGCTCTCCCTGTGAGGAATGTAGAGAGCGGGAGGTTGGGCTGTAGGATGAGCCCCTGAGGAGCCATTCTCTTCTGCATAGCATGTGGAAACCACGGATCCCACCAAGACCCACACAGACCTGAGTGCCTGCCTCTCACTGACCTAGGAGCTCTGTGGCCTTCTGACGCGGAGGGCAAGGTGCGTCTGCCTGTTCTCACAGGCTCACCGCTTTCCTACTTTACACAAAACACCAAATGCCCGTGTTGTGACAGGCACATATTTCTGGAGTTCATGGATGTTATCACAGCCTATGTATCTAACAATGCATTCCTTGGTATTGTTAGAGCTGCTTAAAAGCTTAAACAGTCATTGCTAGCTGACAGGCTCACGAGGCTATTGAGCACTTGGAATGCAGCTAGGAGGAGCTGAGTGATTTCAAAGACCCTCCCACCCCCACCCAGAAAAAGAGCATCTCATTGACAGCTTTCATGTTGATTCAGTGTTGACATGATACTGATGAGATGCCTTTTGAATATGATGGGTTAAATCAAATACCTTTTTAAAACTGTATCCCCTTGTACTTTTCTGGAGATACCCATGGTCTGCCCTGTATCTAGCATGTGCTTTGGAAGTTAGAAAATATGTTTCCTTCCTTTCTGGGTCACTCGCTATAAAGTTTCACCTGGAAGGAAGCCCCTCGGGCATTCTACTACTGTTCTTGGTCTGTAGGCAGAGAAACTGAGGCATCAAGTGAAGAAATGATTCAGGTGCTTTCGCTGACATCCCCACTCTGCCCCTGACACCAGATCAGCCTTTCACCATCCTTGGGTTTGCCGGAGACCTACTCTCAAGTACGACTGGTCCTGCCCTCTCCTGAGGGAAAACCTGGAGCTCTCTCCCAGGAGAGGCATCTTTATTCATGAGCCGGCTGGAGGGAGCCCTGGGTAGCAGTGGGAGGCAACTCTCTGCCTTCCCTGCAGACTCAGAGATAAATATGGAACTGTGAGAGGAGAGCTTCCCTACTGGGAGCCAGAACATCCAACAATAAACAAGGCCTAGTGGCAGGGAGACTCCTCAGGCCTAGCCCAGCCCCCAGCATCATTCTGCAGCCTTCCAGGCAGGCTCAGTTGAGTCACTGGGCAGCTTTAGGCTGGGCTTCAGTTCCAACACTGCCTGTTCTGTATGCCCAGTAAGGTGCCTGCCTGTCTCAGCCACATTCATCATCTACCCTTTCCAGGATGCCTCCCTGACTATCCAATGTGTCTAAGTTTCCTGCGTCAGACCCTGAAGACCCCAGAGAAGTCATCAGACCCCAGTGAAATTAGAGGAGGCAGTTCCAGCGATGTTGTCAATTTGTAGAACCCAGATCCCTTCCAAACTGGTCCCAGGGAGAATTTTTATTTTCTCCAAGACTCCAAGAGATGAACTATGAACTTGTTCAGGATGGTTTAAGAAGCCCAGCTCTGTTCAGGCTGGTTAGAGCTGGTCATGGTATGTTTATACTGTACCCACTACAACAGGTGTCTGGGGTAGCATGTAATGCAAACTCTAACCACAGGCAGAGACCTCTGTTCTGTCCTTCAATTGATGTGCTATTTCCTTAGCTGTGGCCTAATGCCACTCCATATGAACACATACACATACTTATACACACCTATACACACATTCAATATAGGCATATACACATTCTCAAACAATAAAAATATTCATATAAATACATATACTTGCACAGATACATTTTCACACACTAAACACATATATATGCACTTACACACATTCACGCCAAGGTCATACATGCACTCACACATACACACATACAGGCACATACACATATGCATATATATATATATATATATATACACATATATATATATATATATATATATATATATATACATATACACACACACAAACATATACACATACATATACACACACACACACACACACACACACACACACATATATATATATATATATATATATATATATATATATATATACACACACATACACAAGCATGTGTACACACATAAGCATGTGCGCACACACACACACATACACACTCCTGGATCTTCTTGAACAAGTAAATTAAGAGCCCTGGGTTTTTGCCAGGGGCCACAGGCATTTTGAGCATTTTGATAAATCTGAGATTTCTAAGCACTGCTGAGGCCCAGGTTATCTCCTCCCTGCCTAGGTCTCACTACAATGGATGCAGATGGCTCTTAATGACAGAATGGAAAATCTGCACTTGTTCACATCTGTGTTTCCATTTTAGTTCGATGAGAGGTATAGAATGTCTAGCTCTAGGTCCAAATTGCCTGAGTTCAAGATCCAGCCACTAACTAGGTATGTGACCATAGACAAGGTACATAATAGCCTAACACAGTGGTTCTCAACCTTCCTAATGCAGTTCCTCACATTGTGATGATACTCCAAACATAAGATTATTTCATTGCTACCTCATAACTAATTTTGCTACTGTTATGAATCCTAATGTAAATATCTGATATTTCTGATGATCTTAGATGACCCCTATAAAAGGGTCATTCTACACCCAAAGGGGTCCTGGTCCACAGGCTGAGAGCCACTGGCCTAGTACCTCTATTTACTTGCCTGTGTAATGTGATAGCAGTGGTACCTAGATCACTGGGTTGACAGAGGATCGTATGCATAAGTGTTGGAAACAGGTCTGGCATGGAAACAGGTCTGGCACATAGTGCTATGAAGTAGAATTAAACCAGTGCTTCTTGTCAAAGACAATATCAAAAATTGTATCTATTTAGCATTCCAAGGGTTGGTGAAAGTGCTAAAACTGACAGAGAGTAAATTCTTTTTTTTTTCTGTGTAAGATTAAGCAAGTACATATAGCTTAGCCCTTTGCCAGGTGTTGATCAATCAATATGTGACCCAGCAGGGACCAGGACTCTTCCTTCTGTCCACTAGACCTGCTTCACATCCCCACAGGATATATGAAAGCCAGAAAGTTCCACATCTGGCCCAGGAATTCACCTGCCCACCAGAGTGGTCACCTGCCCTTTGTCCCTGCGTGTGAAAGGGGCCTAGCCATGATGCCCCCGGCACACAGTCGGAGACTCCCCATGCACCAACAGCTAGTCCCCATGTGGAGCCTCTGCACTACTGTGTTAAGCATTGATTTCCTATCATTATTCCATGGGAAAAGATCCAGCAAAGAGCAAGTAGTTCAGTTGAGAAGGAAAATGATACAGAGGGAATGTCCTTCCTAGAACATATCCTGCGAGTACTCAGATCTCTCATAGATTTGTCTCAGTAGATAGCAAGGTCTCCAAAGTCCTGGTCCAGCCACCCTACATGGCGGGATCCAGTTCCTTGTATTTGTGTCCATAAATTCTAAAAATTGCATGGGTTGGTTTCTCTCCAAAAAAGTCCTTGTCCCATCCCCCACATCCCCTTCACCCCGCTCAAGATCTGGTTATTTCAAGCAAGACCTAACCTAGCCTCCTAACCTAGCCTCTGAATCTAGCACCATATGAAAAGAAAGCTGGGGATATTCCTGATATTCCTCTGAGAGTATCTGCACTTGCTGGTCTCCTAGAAACTGGTAGCAGGAAGGAGTATGTTGCTCAAGCTATCCAGAAAAAGAAAGAAAGAAAGAAAGAAAGAAAGAAAGAAAGAAAGAAAGAAAGAAAGAAAGAAAGAAAACCTGGACTCCCCAGAGCTTTTCCTGTTGGCTACATCCCTTGCCTCAGCTGGATCACTGATGCTAACCAGATGTTTATCTGGATGACCTGGGTCTACAGGGATTTGACTGTAAACATAGATGGGCCAGCATATGCCCTACACAAACTGCCAGGGAACACCCATAGCCCTATTACTGGCCAGCTGAGTTCACCGTTGTCCTTCCTTGTGTTACTAAGTTTATGAATCTATACTTGCCTTCCCAGCCATGTGAAACCAGGATGTTTTTAATGATTTTCTGCATTCATTTAAGCCTAGCCAAAACCTAGCCCATAATGGAGATACACAGGGTGATTATTGCTGGCTATTCTCTCATATCTTTTCTCCATAAAAGAATGAAACAAGACTGAGATGTAACTCAGTTCAATATCCAGCACCACATAAATGGGACTTGGAAGCCCACACCTATAATCCCAGTACTGGGGAATGACAGGTAAAAAGATTGGAAGTACAGGGTCATCCTCAGCTACAAGTCAGGTTGGAAGCCAGTATGGGACACATGGACTCAGTTTTTAAAAAAAAGAAGGAGGAAGAGGAAGATAAAAGAAGGAAGAAGATGGAGAAAGAAAGAAAGAAAGAAAGAAAGAAAGAAAGAAAGAAAGAAAGAAAGAAAGAAAGAAAGAAAGAGATAGGAGGGAGGGAGGGAGGGAGGGAGGAAGGGAGGGAAAGGGAGAAGAAAAAAACAAGAAAGAAGAAGGGCAGATGAGTGAATGAAGCATCACCACCTGGGTTGTTGGTTTTTTTCAAAGTTCTTCATATTCTTGGCACATGTATGGCGCACAGTCTTGCTCAGACATACAGTAATAGTAAGAACAACAGTGTCTTTCATTTGCTGACTTACCATCACGCAAACAGCAGGCACGCATACCATCATCTTGTGAGTCTTTGCAAGTGGAAGACCAGATTCCAATCCCAGGCATTCTAACTCAATGTGTGTAGCCTTGAGTCAATCAGCCCAGCAGCCAGTTCACTCCCAACACAACCCCTTGTTCTTATGAACTAACTAAGGCTTTGGAAGCCATTACAAACCTTTTGATCAAAGTCCTACATCTAGTAAACTACACAAGTGGTGTCCAATCCCAAATCCCTGGTCCCCGAAGTTTGTACCTACTACTATGGCATTCTACCTACAGAGTGTGTGTGTGTGTGTGTCTGTGTGTCTGTGTGTGTCTGTATGTGTGTGCACATGTGCATACATGTGTTCATGCATGGAAATGCACATATATGGAGAGCACCTGTGCACACACATGTATACAGAGACCAGAGATCAATCTCCAGTAACATTACTTGGGTGCTTTCCACTTCAAATATTTGGTTGATCTGTTTTTTGGGGGATCTGTAGAATGTTTGCTTTCTGACTTGGAGGCAAGTTCTTTTACCTGGCCTGAAACTCACCATGCTAGTCTAAGCTAGCTCCACAGTGAGCCTCAGGGATCCATCTGGCTTTACTTTCACCGTGCTTCGCTTGCCACATAACCCCTAGCCTACTTTTTTAATACGTAGGTCCTGAGGTTCAAACTCAAATCTTTAGGCTAACATGGCAATCACTTTACCAGCTGAGCTGTTTCCCAGCCCCCCCCCCTCTTTACATGTCAGGACTTCTTTGTCTTTCCTTCTGATCACACTTCATTCTACACCTGCGTTAGCAACGATGACACTATGTGGATTGTATAATCTGAAAGTTGAAGATAGGGCAGTAATGGTTGGTGGAGTTTAGAAGAGCATTGTAGAGTTGGTAGGTCAGTTCCTTCCTTCAGACAACAGATATCAAAAAATATATATCAAAGATGTATATTCTTGCATTGGTACTAAATACATTCATTTGTCACAATCATTCCTCTTTCACAACTGGAATGTCCTTACCATGGGTTGTCACTGCTGTCATCAGTCCCCTTGGATTACATTGGTGACCTAATGTGTAGGAGTCTGAGAGGTAGCCAGCCTGGCACTCTCATCAGTGTCCCTGAGATGCAGTGAGATGTGTTGAGTGTGGGATGAAATGAATTGATAGTAAGTAGAGTGCTTTGTTCTGGAGAAGTCAGAGAGAAAACAAATAATCAGGTAATCTGCCATGTCCTCCACTTGAGACGAACAATGAAAGATAAAGCCAGGTGAGTAGCTGCCTTCGATTTCTCCCTGTGACACCCTACTTCTGCCAGCACCTTAAGGATGCTCACCTCCTGCCTAATTTCAGAATCAATTAGCTTTTAGAGCATCAAAATAACCTTCTTTCTAATACACCACATTGGCTCTAAATCGAAATGCATGACAATTCCCAGGCTGTGATTTATTATTGACCTCCTATTTTTGTAACAAATAAGAAAAAGTTGGTGACTCATGATTATCAAGAAAAGGACTGGAGGAGTCCCCTTTCCCTAATCAAGATGCCGTTGACCCAATTTACACTGGAAATTGTGTATTGAATAGGAGGAAAGAGAATTGATTTGGTCTATATAGCCAACAGTGTGCTTCAGGATCTTGAACACTTCCAAAAGAGACAGTGACAGCAAGATACCATAGCAACAGAGAGTGGTAGAGATATAAAGATACAGACAGCCATCCAGGGGAAGTGTGTACTTTCAAACTTTCAATCACCCTGCGTCGGTGTCTTGAGTTCTGGAATTGCAGGCACACACTACTACACCCACTGTCTGTCTGCCTGACTGTCTGTCTGTCTCTCTAACTATTTGTTTTATATTTTACTCGGAATCAGAAAATACATTTAAAAATTATAACTGAAAAGATTTCTGAAGCTTCTTGGATGTATCCCTCCCTTTACACCCAGGGTAACAGAACTCTTAGCGGCAAGCCACACCTTGATACCGTATCACTTCAGACCTACAGCATTTCTTCTACAACACATTGCGTCCTTACAACAGACACATAGAAAGCACCGAAGTAACCTGCTGGACCCACCTCTGAGAGGAAGTGAAGACATAATAAAGAAGAAAATACAAAATTTTCCTTAGCCTTAAGGTGATTTTGCTTTTCCCATGGTACGAAACCTAAAGGGAAGGAAACCTGGAAATAAATATGTCTGGGTTTTCCACCAAGCAGCCTCTATGGAGCCTCCATCACCCCATTTAGGCCATGTGTCCTACCTAATGTGTCCTCTGACCCAAGAACCAAACTCTGTTCTCTAGAAACTTAACCTCAGGATCAGTTTCCTTCTAAAAACCCAATGTCATGGTTTGCAAGAACCATTACAAAAAAAAAGGCAAGCAGATTACATTGCAATAAATACCACAATGCCAGGGGGCACGATTAGGAAACAGTATATGTTGTTACAAAGAGCAAGGAGACGGAGCAGCTCTGAGACCTGAGTGGCCTTCTGGGAGAAGGGGGATTGTCCCCCCCAATCACCTTCCTGGAAGCTTGGGTGTTTGGGGTGTGCTGTGATTGCATCCACCCCTGCTTAGTTGTTTCCACAGGAAGACAGACCCCAGGCCTTCTCTCTCTTACTCTCCAGCCAGGCCTCTCTCCTGCCCATGTACCTTAGAGCCTGATCCCAACAGATTCCTATGAGTATCTAGTGAATGGACACATTAACAGGAAACCGGCTTTGGACTCACCACCTCTAATTAAGGGGATCTCTCTCTCTCTCTCTCTCTCTCTCTCTCTCTCTCTCTCTCTCTCTCTCTCACACACACACACACACACACACACACACACACACACACGTGATAGAGAACTCGTGCTGTTCTGGGATGATTCATCTCCCATGAATCATCAACTAAAGTAGTAATGGCAATGCAATGAGGTTTGAGGCAAATGGTAAGCCTTCTTAGCATGGCTGACTTCAGGAGTGTTTGGAACACACTTCTCCCCTTGTATTGCCCATTGGGTAGGGTTGCAAGTGGTGCCACCTGTATGACCTAACTTGCTATACTGTTTCTTAGTTGTTGAGCACCTATTGTCTGTGTGACCTAGTACCAGGCACCAGAGATTAAAGTGGTGGCATAAACCATTCGCTGCTCCATTTAGCTTACTGAGTTCATAAGTCAGCAGCCCGATGGGCACTTCAAAACTATGATAACTGTCATCATCAAAGATTGAACTGCACAGAGGGATGGCAACAGATTGATCTGACCCAAGAGCTGAAAGCTGAGCATGGGGTGGCTGGACAGAGGGAAAGGGGGGAGTTCTTCAAACAATGGCAGAAGCATGACAATGTCACACACACACACACACACACACACAGAGAGAGAGAGAGAGAGAGAGAGAGAGAGAGAGAGAGAGAGACCGAAGCAGGGCTGCAGTCAGAGGGCAAGAGCCTTGAGATGTAACAGAAGTCTCAGGAAAAGGGCCCAGAAACTGGATGCAGATTCCTGATAGGATCCTTGCTTCCTTTGGAGTTATGGGAAGAATGGACTGCAGACCTTGGAGTTTATATGCAGAAGAGAGGTGAGACCAGCAGTGTCTCATGTCAGTGGATATGCAGAAGAGAGGTGAGAGCCAGCAGTGTCCCATGTCAGTGGATATGCAAAAGAGAGGTGAGAGCCAGCAGTGTCCCATGTTGGCATTGGAGTCATGTCCTGGGTTAGACCTCACAGAACTGAAAAGCTGTGGCCAAAACTAAAAACCGGGTCAGCCTCACGGATTTGTCAACAGCCCAGTATATGTACACTGAGGTCTGTTATGACATGGCTTCTCTCTCCAGCCATCACATAATCCTCCTGTCCTCTCTGGGATAAAAACACCCTGAACCTGGCAGTATGGAAGTAACCAGAAGAGGTCTATGGTAATGGTGAGGAAGCTGTTTATACTCCATAGTGAAAGGAAGGGAGTGGGTCACATGACCCACAACTGGGGTCCTGGGCAGCACATAACTCCTATTCCCTACCCCTAAGCTGCAAGAGATCTTGGAAGATGTTAGGATACATAGGAAACAGAAAGTTAACGGCAAATGGGACTCCAAACTGCAGCATCTATGAGATCATCATCCACAATGGGGTGAGACTTTGAGGTTTCTTCCTCTTAGATGACTTTAGCTTTTGTTTTATGTCAAGTTGACATAAAACTAGCCATTGCATTGACCCCTTGCCAAGTGGACACACAAACACATCACTGTTAAGCCACTACCTTTCCTTTCTCACTCATCCCCAAGATCTCAAATTAAAAATGTAAATAACTTTTTAAATTCTCACAATCGTTACAAATTCAAAAATATTAAAAGTTCAGTTTCTTTAAAATAATCTAGTCTGTTTGAAAAAGCTCTTTTGAAAAAGTTCAAAATCCCTCAACTGTGGAGGCTCTTGTAAAAATCAAAAATAAGTTAAATATCTTCTTACTTTCAGAGGGAAGAACAAAGCAAAACCGCACTCCAAGAGTGTAAATAATTAAATGTCCTACTCTCTGGGTTCTACTCACGATCAGCTGGGCCCCTCCAAAGGGCTTATGTCACTCATCTGACTTCACACCACAGCTACTGTTGTTCTTGGTGGCCATCGCATGGTACTGGCATCTTCAAAATGCTGGGGTCATCTGCTGAAACTGGACTGAACTTTCACCATAGCTTCCCCTGGGCTCTCTCCAGGTACTCTCATCCTGCCACACAGTGCCAAGCCTCAGCTGTCCTCCATGATCCCTTCCTGGCTTCAAAGTCAGCACCATCTGGGTGGTTCTTTACACTACCAAGATCAACTGTCAGCACTTGGCCACGGGTAGAAGCCAGCTTCTGTGTGCTAGCCCTCAGGGGACACTTCCCAGAAGACTTCACCTCAGTGATGCTACTCCCTTTTTAGTCACCGCTAATTTCTCAGCTCCAGATGACCAGCATTGAGTATCCCAGGAAAGGTTTCACACATCAGTAGTTCTGGTATCTTGTTAATCACAGCCAATTCTTTAGCCCCAGATAAACAGAACCACAGAATCTTAATTCAAAATAACAAATGGCCCCATAGTCTTTAAACTTCCCTATCAAACTTCACAGCCAGGCCTCCATCATCTGCCATGCCTCAACATTCTTATCTTCCAAGGTCCTACAAAACAGCCCACTGAGATCTCAACAGTACATGGCTTTTCTAGCTCAAAATCTTAAAGTCCTTCCATAATCTTAACCAAAACAACATGGAAAGGTCTGTGACAGCCGTGCCACACTCTCTTGGTACCAACTCCTCTTAGTTGAGGTTACTGTTGCTGTGATGAAACACTATGATTAAATCAGTTTGGGGAGGAAAGGGTTTATTTGGCTTACACTTTCACATCTTCAGTCCATTACCAAAGGATGTCAGGATGGGAACTCCAAACGAGGCAGGAACCTGGGAGCAGGAGCAGATGGAGAGGCCATGAAGAGATGATACTTTCTGGCTTGTTCCTCATGGCTTGCTCAGCCTGCTTTTTTACAGAACCCAGGACCAGCAGCTCAGGTATTGAACCACCCACAATGATCTGGGCCCTCCTCCCTCAAGCACTAATTAAGAAAATGCCCCAGCACATACCTTTAATCCCAGTACTTGAGAAGCAGAGGCAAGCCAATTTCTATGAGATGGAGGCCAGCCTGATCTACAGAATGAGCTCCCAAGTTTATGAAGGCATTTTATTAATTGAGGTTCTCAATTAGCCTGTGTCAAAAGTTGACCTAAAAATCCTCAGTACAAGCCATTTCTGTGCCTGTGTTCATAGCTGTGTGGATGTTCAAGAACAAGAGGCTGAGAGGTAGCTCAGTGGTGGACATTGCTCACCATGACTTAACTAAAAATCTGAGTTCACAGACCAGAATGGACAGTGGGAGATCATCTTCATAACAACTGAGCCCTGTGGTTGGGTAGAGTGTCGGTCTCTTCCATGACCCTGTGCAGCATGGCCACCCAGAGGTCTCTTCTCTTTGGTTCCATCTCGACCCCTGCTCCAGGCTGACTAACATACAGAATCCTGTTCTGTGATCTGAGGACTGTACATATAATCTTCAGCTAGGAGCTGGGGAGCTGGCAGAGCCCTGCAATGTCCTTGGTGTCACACGCTCCTGGCACAATGTATCAGCCATCACAGTAGGTTGGGCCAGGCCCAGGCCACGGTCTGGCTTGTACAGTGCTTCCCCATTGCAGAGGGATTCAAGGGGGACTGTCATGTCTCATTACAGAGAATCAGGAAGAACATGTGGGCATCTTGCCATATGGGGAGATTCTGGGGTGAGGACCACACACTCCACCATACTCTCTAAATTTCACACAACTTCCTGACAGATGAGACATAATCCGTCAGCAACTACATGCAGAGGAGAGCCGAGTGAGGGACAGCAGCCTGTGTGAAAGGCTTAGTGCTNGTCATGTCTCATTACAGAGAATCAGGAAGAACATGTGGGCATCTTGCCATATGGGGAGATTCTGGGGTGAGGACCACACACTCCACCATACTCTCTAAATTTCACACAACTTCCTGACAGATGAGACATAATCCGTCAGCAACTACATGCAGAGGAGAGCCGAGTGAGGGACAGCAGCCTGTGTGAAAGGCTTAGTGCTCTGAGACCATTGCTGTGACCACTCTGGTGGTCTGAAGAAAGACAGGCTGGTGACATGACTTACTGACGCTAATCACAGAAAGGCTGGGGGCCTTGATACCTCTTAGAGGTAATAAACCTTTCAGTCTTCAATGCTGGAAAGACCCTATAAAGAAATGCAGGAACAACCCCCTGTCTCAGGAAAAGGTGCTGCTGTAGATTGGTTCTATAACGACTCCTGTTTCTACCAGAGAGAGAAGCAAACACCACAGGCATTTCATAGGGTCGTCTCTCTTTTCCTGAGTTTTAGTCTCCCTGGAGTAGGGCTGAGTTCAGGCAGGGACAATGGAGATTTATGTGATCCTGAAACTCAAGACAATGCAGAAGGTCAAAGGATAGTTAAGCCTTGTGGTAAGGTGAGAGGAAGTGTCTGCTTATTTTCCTAAAGTTTAAAACTCATAATTTTGTGTTTGTTGCCCTCATCTGTGAATTTATATACAGTTTGTATTCTGTACTTTT
Source organism: Mus minutoides (assembly GCA_902729485.2). Classification (NCBI taxonomy): domain Eukaryota; kingdom Metazoa; phylum Chordata; class Mammalia; order Rodentia; family Muridae; genus Mus; species Mus minutoides. Next base: position 3,869,916 of record LR749498.1, on the reverse strand, counting down.
TTATGAAGTAGTTTAATTGGTATCTTTTCTTAGTTACTTTTCTATTGCTGTGATGAGACAACATGACCAAGGCAGCTTAGAGAAGAAAGGGTTTATTGGGACTTGCAGTTTCAGAGGGTGAGTCCAAGGCTATTGTGGTGGTAGGGGGTGTGGGGCACAACACTTTGCAGATGGCCTAGTGCTAGACCAGTAGCTGAGAGCTCATATCTAGACTCACAAGCACCAGGCAGAGAACAAGTGGGCATGGCGTGGGCTTTTGAAATCTCAAGTGACATACATCTACCAACAAGGCCTAATCCTTCCCAAAACCAGTTCCACCAAGTAGGAACCAAGCACCCCAATATATTAACTTATTGGGGCCATTCTCACTCAAACTACCATAAACTCCTCCACTGTCATTAATGCTTGCTTTGTTTCCATTTGTGTTACTAACAGTTAATACAAGGTTGGCACATAGTAGCTGCTCATGAAACGATTTTTTTCTCTTTATTAGATATTTTCTTCATTTACATTTCACAAGTTATCCAGAAATTTTCCCTTACCCTCCCGCGTCCCCTCCCTGCTCCCCTACCCACCCCCTCCCATGTAATGGCCCTGGCATTCCCCTGTTCTGGGGCATATAGAGTCTGTATGACCAAGGGGCCTCTCCTCCCAATGATGGCCAACTAGGCCATCTTCTTCCATATATGCAGCTAGAGACATGAGCGCAGGGGGAACTAGTTAGTTCATGTTATTCTTCCACCTTGAGGGTTGAAGGCCCCTNAGGTCCCTTTCAGCATTATCTTGCTGGCATATGCTATAGTGTTTATTTTGGTGGCTGATTATGGGAGGGATCCCTGGCAGCCGCCGTCACTGGTTGGTCCATCCTTTTGATTCAGCTTCACACATGATCTCTGTAACTCCTTCAGTGTGTGCTTTGTTCTTGATTCTAGGAAGGGGCACTGAGACCACATTTTGAACTTTATTCTTCTTGAGATTCATGTGTTTAGTAAGTTGTATCCTGGGTAGTCTAGGCTTCATGAAACGATTTTAAAATGAAAGAAAGAACCAGTCTCAAAAATAATCCTGGATTACATTTTAGCCATTTCTCTGAAGTACATACATACTGCCAGCAGGTGGCGACAAACACAAGAGAGAATTTCAGGCTTTGGGGATGATGGAAGCTAGGAATTATGTAACATTTCAACAAACATGGATTTCTGTTTATTTCCTCAACCAACTCCAGATTACGAGAATCACAAGTGTGGTAGAAGTGGCTGGGTGGATCTCAGTTCAAATCCTGCTTCTTACCACCTAGATCTTGTACAAACTCCCTAATCTTTCAAGCTTTGACTACTTATCCATAAAATGAAAAGCATGAATAAGTAAAACTGAGGGAAGAGGAGTTAAGACAAGATTTCTCCGTATAGCCTTGGCTGTCCTGGAACTCTGTCCTTAAGTCAGGCAGAAATCTGCCTGTCTCTGCCTACTGAGTGTACCACCTCTGCCTGGGTCTAAAATAAAATTGATAATACCGGGCTTTATTATAAGGATTAAATGAGGTAACAAAGTATCCTATACAGACATAAAGGTATAATCTCAATGTTCATTTCAAAAGCCATTGTGTGGCGCATGCCTACAATCCTAGCACTTAGGACATGGAAGCAGGCAGACAGATTAATCGTTCAAGGCCAGCCTAAGCTACAGGAGGACCCTATTTTAAAATAGTAACAAAAAATTCAGTCGATGAAAATTACTTCCATGTCAATATTTAATATAGAAGTTGAACCAATATATATGGAAGTGAGGAGAAGTTAAGAATAATATTAGGAGAAAAAAAAACTGTGTGCTTTCTCTCTTCACTGAGAGAAATAGATTTGAGTTCAAACCCCTGCTTTCTTCTTGAAGAGACTGAATACACTGTGACTCCATTTTTTCCATAATGACCCATCTGGGATTGTACCAAGCCATCCAAAGGAGAAATATTCTCTGAAAAGAAAAGCTCTGAACACGACAGGAGTTTTCAGAGGAAATGGTCACTCCAGACACGCGACAGCTCTCAAACGCTTCTTCCCCAGCAAAAATGCACGAGCCACCAGAGTCGGTAAATAGACCTTATCCAAGGCACAAGTAACTTTTATAGTCCAAGATCTGTGATCGATTTTTTTTTCTCTCAAGAATTTCCCAGTTCTAAATTAATTTTTAATATACTGACCTACAGTGCCCGGCTATTTTTAGATAAAGCTGTCGGCTATCTCTTAACAAAGGTATGCTGAGAGACATAAGCAAGTGAAAATATTACCCGGCCAAAAACGAGGGGGGGAAAGAAAAGTGCCCAGTGCTCCCTGGTGGCATAAGGGCTGCTGGATAAACCACCCTGAGACGGAGAACAGGAGAATCTGAAGGGTGGATTCTGCTCCATTCTGGGGCCAGATCTCAAGCACCGGCCCTTCCTACAAGCAGAGCAGCCCATAAGTAACACCCGCCTGTAGAGGGGCAAACTCCACTGGTGCCCGTGACCCACAAAAAGCAAACGTGCCTGTTAGAATGTGTCAGGTATGAGTTTCCTCCTTTCCGCACGCAGAACCTGGCGTTCAGACCTCATGTTCAAGTCCCTCAGTAGCCAGAAGGGAGATGAATGAGAATCCTACTGAGCGGCTCACAAGGAAGTAAGCCACTTCCCCGAAGAACCCTTTCCTAAGGTTTCCTGAGCTCTGTTCACCCGTGGTCCAGCTCTTAGCACTTAAAAAGAGCATAGCAGACTCCAGATGATTTTCGCAATGGCTATGTGGTCCAGGCACACACGGACTTCAACATCCAGGATGGTACTTAAAAAGAAACCTTGTCATTTTGATTAAGTACTAATAAGGGGAGGTTGGGAGAAACATGATGTGGTCAGGGAGCAAGGAAACAAAGGGCAATGCTGGCCCTCAGGACCGCAGAAAGGTAAGGTTGGTGACCAGATAGAGTGGCACGTATCTGTAAACCCAGATCTTGAGAGGCAGGAACAGGAGGGTTCAAGGCCAGCCTGGTCTATATAATGAGTACCATGTGAGCAGGGTTGCAGAGTGAAACCCTGTCTCAAAAGAAATTGAGAGAAGGGGGAGAAATCTGTGAAAACAATAAGTAGCTTTGAAGTTTGTGTATTCCGAGACAATGAAAGACGATACAGAAAACTGAAGAATGGAACTCAAGGCAGCGGCAGCCACGGTAGAAGTAACGGAGATGGAGACAACTCCACCCTTCTTGTCCGATGGCCATGGAAACTTTGGGATCACCTATGAGCAGTTCCTGGAGCTAAAAGAGCACTTCCTGAAAGACTGCTGCTCCAAAGACGAGACTCTAGAGGCCTTCGCTGACAGACTCAAACTGACAAAAAGATGCATGAGGCTTTGGTTCTCCCAGAAAAGGACTGGGATGAAGGTTAAGCAGTGGTCTGCGCCCCAGGCCACAAGCACCGGGGAATGTACAGTTACCACTGGACACCAAGAGAAACCACCAGGCAGAACCCTAAGGAGACCTCTCAAAATGAACCTGGACTCTCCAAAGCTTGGAAGCCTTGAATAGTCTCACACTCTCTTCTGGGCACCACAGCAGAGATGGCATGTCACACGGTTTCTGACTCCCTAGCATAGCTATCTAGTACATGCTCTTTTTGTTAAGGGTTTATTTTCCAACTTCCTTATTGGGCATGGGGCTGTTGGGTTTTATGTCTATCACTGGTGCATTAATGCATAAAGCTCGAATTCATAGAAACAAAGAAAAGAAAAAGAAAAGAAAAGGAAGAAGAAAGCAAAACAGTTGCCCTTCTTTTAAGCCACTAAATGTTGGGGTGATTTTTGCTACGCAATGACAGGAATAGGAACAGTGTAGAGAAGTGACAGCTACTAGAGCCAGTGGTCCTCAACCTTCCTAATGCTGTGACCCTTTTGGTTTGGTTTGATTTTTTAATTTTATTTCATGTGCATTGCTGTTTGCCTGCATGTATGTCTGTGTGAGGATGTCAGAGTGCCTGGAACAGGAGTTACAGACTGTTGTGAGCTGCTATGTGAGTGCTGGGGATTGGACCCTCATCCTCTGAAAGAGCAGCCAGTGCTCTTAACAGCTGAGCCATCTCTCCAGTCCCCAGCTGTCTCCCTTTAATACAGTTCCTCATGGTACGGTGACCCCCCAACCATAAAATTGTTTTTGTCGCTACTTTATAACTGTAATCTTGCTACTGTTATATCTGTGTTTTCTTTTGTTCTTAGGCAACTCCTGTGAAAGAGTTGTTCTACAACCCCTGCCCCCCAAAAGGGTCCTAACCCCAAGTTGAGAACTACTGTACTAGATGCAGTTTGCAGTGGCCTCTCTTGCCCCTATAATTCTGTGTAGGCCATACACATAGGATCCTGCTATGAAAAGGCCTATTTGATTTCTATGGCAAATTTTCTTTTTCCAATTTAAGAAATTATTTTATTATTAATCTACATGTGGCCACATGTGATATGTGATGTATATACGAGTATGTGCACACAGGTGCCATAGGACACTTATGGCCAGAGGACAACTTATGGGAATCAAACTTATGGGATCAAACTTGTGTCAAACAGCAAGTACCTTTACCTGCTGAGCTGTCTTGATGGACCTAGAGGAAATTCATCTAGTTTCCAGTGTGCTTCTGGGTATGGGAACAAATGGGTGCATAGGTCATAGGGGAACCTAGCAGAGAAGGACACAATTGTATCCATGGCCCCAGGGGCAGTGAGGCCATAGGCTAAAGAGAGCACACTGGTGGCTACTCACTCGGTACTTCCAATCAAGCAAAACCTAGGGCAGGAATAGCAGAGACCAACCCTGGTGCGCTGCCAACGACTCCTACTTACAATATATTCATCCAGAATACAAACAGACCTTCCGTGCATGCTTTGGACAGTGTGGTTTGGTTTGGTTTCTGTTTGGGGTCTTGAGATACATGAATGCGGTTGTCAGTGCTCAGAACTGCCTGCTATTTGTGGCACACCTAAGATTCTATCTTAGGGGAACCAGGACCATTGTGAACTGCTTCTCAGGGTCTCAGCCCTACCATAGACATCCTCTCCTCTGCTCTTTGTGTCCATTCTGTCACCCGAGCAGCCTGTTGCCTGCTGGGTCTGTGGAGAGAGCTCTTTATGTCTCTCACAATAAGCCTAGTCATGTTCTATTTTTAATGGATTTTTAAATGTCTGCTCTGCAAAGGAAAAGTCTCTGTTTTAAAAAAAATAATAATAATTGGAATCTCACCCAGGGAGGTGACACATTGTGTCATGGCACCAGAGACAGAGGCAGAAAGCTGGTCCCTGCATCCTGTGGTGTGGTGTCCCCAAAGGAACCTAGAAATGTATGTTGCATAGCCTCATGTGGCCTGCTACCTGCCTCTGTCCTGCCCTGAAGGTGACTAATGGAACTACAGAAAAGCAAGGTGTTGAATGACTGGGACCTCACCAATCTGGAAGTCACATGCCTCCACAGGAAATGGTCTATCCCTGTGCTCAAGGAAAGGGATGAGGAGGCCTCCCCTCTGCCTCCCTTCCCTTGATCATCATTGACCAATGCATTCTGCTAACAGATAAGGCCCACGCTGTCTCCAATCATGCTCCGTAGCCAGACTACACTGTAATGGGTGGGCATGGTATGAGCCCCTGCCCATTCTCGATGCTAACTCTACCCTGGGGCCTCTGTACTTCCTCCCGCTCCTGATCGGTGACTTGTGTGTTCTTTGCAGTTCTTCCCCTATGGAGATGCCTCCAAGTTCGCGCAGCACGCTTTCCGCACCTTCGACAAGAATGGGGATGGCACCATCGATTTCCGAGAGTTCATCTGTGCCCTGTCCATCACCTCCAGAGGCAGCTTTGAGCAGAAACTGAACTGGGCTTTCAACATGTATGATCTGGACGGTGACGGCAAGATCACCCGGGTGGAGATGCTGGAGATTATTGAGGTGGGTCTTCGAGGGGGACACAAGGCAGGGAAGACCCCACAGAAGTCATCCTAGACAGGTGTTCCTCTCACTCTCTGGGAGCCCTGCTAGTTACACACCACGTCTTGGTTTCTCCCACCGTGTCCCCACTATAGCGTAGGACAGAGCAGTCGTCACAGAGCCAAAAGTTAGGCATTCCTGTAACAAAACCAGTGTTTTAGCCATTTACTCAATACAAAGTGCTTCAACAAAAACTGGGCTTTCTGGGAGCAAAGGGTTTTTATTACCAGGTCAGGCTCTAGTTCCTCTTCTGGCTGGGCCCTGCTGAACATGGCAATCCCTTCCTTATACCATTTTGCAGCCAGCTGTTGTGGGGGCCCCCTCACCCCAACCCACTCCCATAAGATTCAGTAGAATGCAGAGATATTTTCCAGTTGTGTTGGTAAGAACCCGTGATTCCTCTACCTACTGCTCTGGTTATATCATCAATCACCATTTCTTCTTGTGCTGCCTCCTGCAGAAGCCCACCCCGCCTGGATTTCTCACAGTGCTCTCTCTCTGTCTCTCTCTGTGTCTCCCTCTCTGTCTCTCTCTGTGTCTCTGTCTATCTCTCTCTCTCTCTCTCTCTCACACACACACACACACACACACACACACACACACACACACACACACACTTTGAGCCCAGGAATCACCTTCTACCCTAGGCTCCTTCTTCACATCACTCTTACCTCCCACATAGCCTTCCCTCCAGTAACCCTTCCTAAATGCACCCACTGTATCCCAACACAGTCTAACCTGCCCAAGAAGGGGCCTTTTGTAGCATTTAACATTGCCCAGATGACCCTTTGTGTATAACATAACACAGATCCTATACACATAAGGACTCTGCATGCTCAATGCTGTATCCCAGAACCTGAATCAGTGCCTTGAACCTAAGAGGCACTCAGAATTCATGGATGTATTGATATCTTTAGTTTAATTAGATGGTCTTAATGTGCTTGCCCATTCCTATAGTAGCCACTAAGACCTAGGGAGAGAAAGATGCTACTTATTACGGGCAAGATGGAACTGGAATAAAGAGAGAAGATAGCAGCCCAAGCAACTCCCGACATTCCATCACTCTCCCTCACTCCCCTCCCTAGGCAGTCAGTAGTCCTTTGCCTAACCTGCCCCTCTGCCCTACTCTGCCCACCTCTGAAGTTGGGTGCACTCTTTCTTGGCATGCGTAGTCCCTTATCATCCTGTGTCTTCAGTGCCTACAAGGCGCTCTCCAAGGGGCCTACCAAATAGTGCCTTTGTTCTCTCTGTGTGGTTGCTTATGTATGAGGCTAGCTACACCTTTAAGGGCAGGGCCTTGTTTTCTCATCTCCTTCCTGTTCAACCCCTTGTTCCTTTTCACATGCATTTTGGCTCTCTCCAAGCTTCCAAGGACCTTCCTTCCCAAAGAGTTTTTCCAAGTTTCTTCTTTTTCAACACCTTGCTACGGCACTCCCACTAGTGACCAATCCCATTTTCCCCTAAACTTTTTCTCAAAATTGTTGCTAATGCCCTTCAGCCAAAGACTATGAAAAACATACCTGCTATTGCACAATTAATTATTAATTGATTAATAATTGATTTATAATTGATTAATAATTAATTATTAATCAAGGTAAATTCATATAGGAGATACACTCACTAATTAGGACTACCCTTGCTGTGAGGAAACACCATGACTAAAGGAACCCAGGGAGGGAAGGGTTAATTTGGCTTACACTTCCACATCTGTAGACCTTCATCAAAGGAAGTCAGGACAGGAACTCAAACAGGGCTGGAATCTGGTATCAGGAGCTGATATAGAGACCATGGAGGGGTGCTGCTCACTGTCTTGCTCCTCATGGCTTGCTCAGTCTGCTTTCTTATAGAATCCAGGACCAAATTACACAGGCTGGGCCCTCCCCATCAATCACTAATTAAGAAAATGCCTTACA
>LR749498.1:3823971-3861926 GCA_902729485.2 Mus minutoides | reverse complement strand
CCCAGAAGATGTTCCAACTGGTAATAAGAACACATGCTCCACTATGTTCATAGCAGCCTTATTTATAATAGCCAGAAGCTGGAAAGAACCCAGATGTCCCTCAACAGAGGAATGGATACAGAAAATGTGGTACATTTACACAATGGAGTACTACTCAGCTATTAAAAACAATGAATTTATGAAATTCTTGGGCAAATGGGTCTATCTAGAGGAAATCATCCTTAGTGAGGTAACCCTCACAAAAGAAGTCAGGTGATATGCACTCACTGATAAGTGGATATTAGCCCAGAAACTTAGAATACTCAAGAAACAACTTGCAAAACACAAGAAAATCAAGAAGAACGAAACCAAAGTATTCATACTTCATTCCTTCTTAGAATAGAGAACAAAACACCCATGAAAGGACTTACAAAGATTGGTGCTAAGACGAAAGGATGGACCATCCAGAGATTACCCCATCCGGGGATCCATCCCATAATCAGCCACCAAATCCAGACACTATTGCATATGCCAGAAAGATTTTGATGAGAGGATCCTGATATAACTACTTGAGTGAGGCTATGCCAGTGCCTTAGTTAGTATTCGCTTGCATCCTGGATGAGTCTACATCCTTCCGAATTGGCAATGAATACTAACCATCACACGTTCTCAGTACACACGTTCTCAGTACACACGTTCTCAGTACACACGTTCTCAGTACACACGTTCTCAGTACACACGTTCTCAGTACACACGTTCTCAGTACACACGTTCTCAGTACTCACAGGGGGAGATTTGGTAGGTGACTCGGAAAGGGTGTAAGAAAGCAGAGGGGACACTCTGGACTGGGTATTGTCACACAATAGAGAACGGAGAAGCCTCTATCACTCAGTATCTGGACAAATCTCACCTTCGAAAAAGATCAACAATACTAAGGATAAAGCTGTGGTTGCTAAACAAACAAACAAACAAACAAAAGTGGCAATAATTCATCTTAGGACCATCATTCTCAACCTTCCTAATGCCACCACCCTTTAATACAGTTCCTCAAATTGTGAAACTATTTTCATTGCTACTGTTATAAATCATAATATAAATATTGATACATGGGACTTTCAGGATATCTGTTACGGGACCCTCAAAGGACCTCTCAACCTCAGCCACCCTCAACCCAAAGGCTGAGAACCTCCATCTTAGAGCATTTCGGATGCGCTGCTTCCTGTGGCTTGGACAATGTGCTGCCTTGTTCAGACATGATTTACAGCGTGTCTTACATGATCTGCCCTGGCCAGGTGTTCTATGAAGCACCATGTTAGACTAGAGAGCATCGGGTTTGGCTATGAGGTCCAGATGAGATACAGAAACACTAAAGTCCTGGGGTCACACCAGGCCTACCTGGATAATGGCAGCAACTTCTCTTCCTCAGCTACAGGGTCTCTCTCTCTCTTCTAGCTCATCTTCTCTCCCTTAAACCCTGTGCACCCCCTTATCCTTTTGGTTGTGAGCCTAGCCTTTAACAGTTGAGCCAGCTCTCCAGCCTGATCCTGTGCATTCTCACACAAGGTTTTGTAGATGGATTTCTCATCTGGTTGGGGCAGAGAACCTCTTCTTTTTGCATGTTTAATCACTTTTACTGGCTTTGCAACATGGTATTATTTGTATGGTAGTGTTTTTTTGTTTGGTTTGGTTTGGTTTGGATTTTTTTTTTTTTTTTTTTTTTTTTTTTTTTTTTTTTTTTTTTTTTTTTTTTTTTTTTTTTTTTTTTTTTTTTTTTTTTTTTTTTTTTTTTTTTTTTTTGGTTTTTTGAGACAGAGTTTCTCTGTGTAGCCCTGGCTGTCCTGGAGCTCACTTTGTAGACCAGGCTGGCCTCGAACTCAGAAATCCACCTGCCTCTGCCTCCCGAGTGCTGGGATTAAAGGCGTGCGCCACCACGCCCGGCTATGATAGTGTTTTTACTCAGGGTGTTGATAGTTGGTTTGAAAAATAGAAAAACTGAATGTGAATTAGTATGGTCTCCCTAAAGCTTGTTTAAGGAAGTAGCTTTCTTCAGAGTTAGTTTTCCTATTGACCACAGAGCCCATTGTAAAGTCTATTTCTATTAATGACCTCAGGTATTCAATGAGGTCTTTCCACTCTGGGTGGATAGAACCTTCCCTGCGTAAGATGAGACTTACTCGTGCATTTAAATGAACAAAGGCATAGAATCGATGTGTGTACAACTAGAAAGGGCCATTTTCAGAAGGCTGAAACCTAAGGTATGGAAATGGTTAGGGGGGAAAGCCATGAAGATGAGTCAGTCCCGCAGGTTAGGAAGGACTGTCAGGGCTGGGGTGCTGAACGCTTGCCTTACAAGCATGGGGGTCCAAGCTCCATCCCTAGCAACCATGTAAAAATGCTAAACTTGGTCAGGAAAGGTGTCTTGTGCCTCTAGGCACAGATGTGTAGATCTCTTCAGAGGATCCCACTGAGATCTGGTTATCTACATCCCTGACTTCAGCCTATGTAACCATCTCTAACTCCTTAGCATGCGTGTTCAATGGGATGGGGGTATTCCCACTAAAGGATCACAAATCAGAAGAAGCCACCACAGATAAAATTTCAGGACCAGACAGTATGAAACACTCCATATCCATCAACCCATCAAATTAAATGGATTTGCTTCTTTTAGCTAATATTTGTTGAAGCTTTATTACTTGACAAGCCTAGCAGTCCTACATCCTGAAGAAGTGAGGAAAGCAGGGGATTTCTAGTTCCTCGGGATGTACTCTCTGGTGCGGAAGACAACGAAATTGCAGCAACTGTCTGCATTAGGCTTTCTATTATGGTGATAAAACATCACATTAGCTACTTGTGGAGGAAATGGTTTATTTTATCTTACACATCCAGGTAATATTCCATTGTTAAGGAAAGTCAAGGCAGAAACTCAAGCAGAGGAGAAACCTGGAGGTCTGAACTGACTAGGAGCTAGGGAGGGGTGCTGCCCACTCAGCTTGCTTCCTTATACTGCCCGGGAACCACCTGCCCAGGCTGGGGTACGTACTGCCCTCTGTATGCTAGATTCATCCCAGCAATATTAATTTAAAAAACCATACAGGTAATCTGCTGGAGGAATTTTCTCAACTGATGTTCTTCTTTTCAAATAACTCTAGCTTATGTCAAGCTGACAGAAAGTACCTAGCACAGTAATAAAGTGCGTACTATATTCCACCGGGGAAAGAAGTACCGGTTGCCATGGGAACTTAGAACTTGGGAAGTGAACCTCTAAGGGGAAAGGGAAACTAAGTTTGAGAGGATAAACAGGATCTAATTAGGTGAAGGGAGACAAGGAGAGCAAACTCTCTGGCTTCCTGGGTTTCTTGTAATGCTATCTACCATGTTCTTTTCCCCAAGGCTATCTACAAAATGGTGGGCACCGTGATCATGATGAAAATGAACGAGGATGGCCTCACGCCTGAACAGCGAGTGGACAAGATTTTCAGCAAGATGGATAAGAACAAAGATGATCAGATTACACTGGATGAATTCAAAGAAGCTGCAAAAAGCGATCCTTCCATTGTATTACTTCTGCAGTGTGACATTCAGAAATGAGCTGATGTCAATGCTATGGACTGCACAGAAGTCTTGATGTTCCATTCAGTCTGCAGCTATACACACACACACACACACACACACACACACACACACACACACACACACTACCCCACACACCCCACACAATTGCTTGGACTACCTATAAATGGACTTGCTTCTTGTGTTTGAAACACTTGTGTGCATGAGAATGTCATTTGCTAATGAATTTTAAAAGCATATATTATAAAACAAATCTGACAACCTGCCACAATGTGATATGTGTAATATCATTTCATTAAAAATACATCTTCCTCCAAAGCCTGGGCAGAAGCGTGCTGCAGAGAATTCTATAATTTCTTGTACATGTTTTGCTAATGCTTGTGTCCCTTGATTATATAATATTAGTAGCACTGAGACTCCCCCCCCACGGTAATGTAACTTATTATGGGCTGCGTCACCATTCTCCTGTAAAATAGTACTGGACAGACACACAGGAGGAGCCCTTGGCTCCCTGTCTGGCCCCCACACAGCTTGTATTATCAGTGAATATAAATATACTACATTTGCATGCCGTTTGGGTTTGCCTTAATTCTTACCTCATTTGTAACCTCTCAGTCTGGAAAGAGCAGTTTTGGATGAATGCAGTATACAACTTAAAAATCCTGCTCAACTATTCATTATAAGTATAACTATATATCTATAGACACAAAGGTATTATTTATTGAAAGTAAAAACATAATAATGGGAATGTATTGATTTCTGTTTGACGTTTCAAAGGCTTCCAGAAAGGTGGCAATAGATGTCCCAAATAAATTTCTAATATTTGATTTACTTCCCTAATTATTAATTTATAGTTTTCATAGGAGTCAGCTAGCCATGACTCACTAATCTATCTTGGAATTTGCAGAATGACTGGAAGTGGGGAAAGTCACTGTCCAACGTCTCATCCAGCCCCTCCCTCCCCCAAAGATCAATATGGCATGTAACATTTAAAGAAAACAGGAGACTTGTTCATTCTGGAAAACAATGCTCATTATGTGACAATAAACTTTATCTCAGTGTGACTTTGGTGCCAACAATGAGTCATGTTCCATACAACAAAGAGGAGGTACACTTAGTGGGCGAGTGGGGTTATCCAAGATTAAATTCAAAGTAAAAAGCGTGCTACTTTTTATTTTTCATGATGGAATAAAACTGACCCTTCTGACCTTGGGGGGTGAGGGGAAGAGTGCATGTCACCCAGAACTCTAAATCGGGTTGGCATTTTCAGCCCACGCCTGGAGACGTTCTGCTTCTTCACACGATATAGTCCATTTGTGTTTGCTTTGGTGGGTTGCTCGAGGTCTACATTGCACACTAGCTATTAAGCCTCCCAGGGGCAGCCGCTGTGACCACAAAACAAAAACAAAAACAAACAAGCCAAAAACTAACCCCATACACACAAAATTCCTTTTAATTAAACTAGCCTGTGAGGAGCCCATGCTCCCTTTACCAGGCACTGCAGCATTCACTCTTTCTCCGTCCAAAGCACTTTTGATGGAGTGCATCTTTTCCCTGTGACCATTTTTGTCTTAGGACTACTAAATGACACTAGTCAGGAAATAGTGATTCCATCCACCCAATTCATTTCACAAGTCGTTGTGACTAAGCAAAGCTTACTCTTTCCTCATGGGACACCAAGGTACCTAGACTCTGCCCCAAGAGGACATCTCCTTGAGTGAGCAGAAACTCTTGCACCCTGAACCCCTGTGCAGACTTCTCTGAAGCACAGCAGAGAAAGTCTGAGACTCTGCACCTCCCAGTACTGTTTTCTCTCGGCAAGGCTAGCATGGCTAAACTGGGAGAGCCACCTAGTTAGACACAGGCTCTGGCAAACATTCATGACAAATTTTTGCTGACTGCCTATTATGTACCCAACACTATTTGTGTGTGTGTGTGTGTGTGTGTGTGTGTGTGTGTGTGTGTAGACAGACTGTACATGCTCATGAATGTCAAACTCCAAGAAACAGAAGAAAAACACAACAAGAGCAGGGAATAGGAGTGAGATATAGTGGTGGCTTTTTCATTTGAAGTAAGACCACCCAGAAGGATCAGAGGGAGTGCAAGAGAATGAGAGAAAGCTATCAGGAATTTAGGAAATTAAAATCTTCTGTAGGCCCATTCATTGTTGTTTTGTTTTGTTTTGTTTTGTTTTGTTTTCGAGACATGGTTTCTCTGTGTAGCCCTGGCTGTCCTGGAACTCACCTTTTAGTCCTCTTTTTTATGATTAATGTAGACTGACCTGCTCAGTTGACACTAAAGAAAAGCCATGTGTGTCCTCTGGGTTAGCATTTCTATTTCTGGTTGTATTATCCACCACTGCTCGCCCTCCCCCACCCCCCCTCAAAAAAACCAAAACCAAAACAACAACAAAACGCTCACAGAAAGGACCTATGAGGGTATGTCCCAGGACATCTGTGATGACTGTTTGTGGTGTAGGTAGGGGAGTCAATCTACTGGCTTATCATTACAAGATCAGTAAGTAAAATACAGAGAATGCCTCAGGCCAGCATCCAAGACACCTGCTGGAAAGGAGATTGGGTATGTACATGGACAACTGTCACAAATGCTGAAGAGACAAAGAATAAAACCTACCACACAGTACAGTAAATGAACAAAGGGGAGGCAGCCCACGAAAGGACCCCATTCGTGTTAGGTGAAGGGAGGTGGCAGTGGAGACGTAATATCTCATTACTATTCCTCTGTAATAGACCAACCCTAACGCACTAACATGAAACAAACGTTGTCTTAAATGTTCTGCTGGCTGATACTGGCTTGGCTTCTATTCAGACGCTTGCACTTATTTAGTGGCAGAGGGAGAAATGGGCCCCAGAGCACTCTGGGCTGGCTGGGAACCTCAAGACGTCTCTTCACAGGCTGGCTTGTGTTTCTCTACAACACAGTAGCCTGGCAGCAGCCAGCATTACAAAGATATCTTAGCTTCTGCACACTGTCCTGTTAAGCAGGAAATCTTGCCGTATTTAACTCCCACTGGAATTATTGGTTACAAGAAAGCTTCTGTTAAATGAAACAAAGTTCTTGGAGAATATGCAGCATAGTTTTTTAAACACAGGGATTATACAGGTGAATGTTTTTGCTTTAAACCCAGGTATGGGGATATGAGGCTGCTTTGCGCAACAGCTGACTATGATTTGCCCAGTGCTCTGGCAGGGGTGTGGTTTTGTCTGCTACAGATGGTTTTTGTGAGTGTATAACATTTGGAATTCTGGGGACTTTTCAGAGGATATATAAATGCTAACGCCCCATGAGGTTGCTGGTATGGCTGGTTGGTGGTTGGATGCGGGTATGGCTGGTTGGTGGTTGGATGCTGGTATGGCTGGTTGGTGGTTGGATGCGGGTATGGCTGGTTGGTGGTTGGATGCTGGTATGGCTGGTTGGTGGTTGGATGCGGGTATGGCTGGTTGGTGGTTGGATGCTGGTATGGCTGGTTGGTGGTTGGATGCTGGTTGCAGTTGTTTGCAGTTTGTTGCTATTTGTCAAGTAGTTGTGTGGAAAGAAACAAGAAGAAATTAGACATCCTGACAGTCCAAGGAATTTGATGACCCTAATCAGCAGGAAGTAGTCTAATAATACTGTTGCCACATTTCCTTTATTCAACCTCTCTCTCTCCGTCTCTCTCTTCCTCCCTCCCTCCCTCCCTCCCTCCCTCCTTCCTCTATCCTTTCTCTCCTACATTGTATTAGGGAGTTGAAAGGGAAGAAGTGGAGAAAGGTGAAGTAAAAAAAAGGAACCCACAAAGTAGCAGATGCCGGTTACAATCATCACCTTCAAAATACACCATGGCAGTCTAACCCAGATCCCATGTGAAATAGTCTCCAAAGAATCTGTAAGAGCTTCATGCCCTGATAGCTTTGGATCAGGCTTGAGGTCCAGTGTCTTGCCATCTCATGTACAACACTGAGTACCCTTCTTGACCCCAAGTCCCCTGTACCAATGGAATAATTATCTCCCCCTCACACACATTGTGAAATGGAGATCTAGGCTTAGAGCCATTGTAATAAACACATCAGGTGGAAAAGGGAAAGCACACAGCTTTTCTAATCAATGCCAACTCTAAAGCGCAGCTAGGTATGTCTTTTAAGTTTCCTGATGGGGGACTACAGCCCATTGTCTACATATGAAGTCTTAGAATTACCAAGACTTTAAGTAGATAAAATTGTTCAAATGTTTTTATATTCTGTATGTTTTGCCTGTGTTTGACGTAATGTGCACTCTGCTTACCTGGTGCACACAGAGGTCAGGTGTTAAGGCAGTTGTGAGCTGTTATGAGGGTGCCAGGAACTGAACTTGGGTCCTTTTAAGTGCTGAGCTACTTCTGCCTCAGTGTACTTATAAACTCCACCATCTTGGAAGAGGTTCACTGTGAAACTAGCATGGAACCTAACACTTAATAGTATTAACAGTCTTACTGTTTAGGACCCATTGAACCCTTAGAGAAAGACCCTTTTTGTCTGCAAAGGTCTTAAACACCCACCTTAAATGTTCCTGATGCCCTAACAAGAGAATTGCACTCTTACCTTTGATTTTTTTTTTTTTCTTTTCTTTTCCAAGTTGAATCCAAGGTATCATTTTTATTAATAGCTAACTTACAGTTCAGGCTTAGGCCTCTGGGGGCCCTGAGGCCAGATTTTGTTCCTTGTGAGTAGGCCTGACAATGTGGGACTGGTTTTTGCACTGAAGACTTTTTTCTGAATTTGAAAAGCATACAGGAATGAGACACAAGCTTGGTCCCTTAGACGCCATTGCTTGTCCTTACCTTGCTGCTCTCACATCTTATTACAGGCACCAGGCATGGCCAGCAGTTACTTTTCATACAGTATAATAGACATTTTATGGTACCGTTTCCTGTTACCCAGCTTCTCACGCCTTGTGTTACTTCACTTCCCACTATGGAAAATGGCTAATCGTGGCACCTCCAATTCAATGTTCTTCACCAGAAGTCCCGTAAGGTGGATTTCTGAGAATAGCTTTCCCAAGGTCATTTAGATTTGTAACATTTCCCAACCAGTACTACATGGATCTCATTTAGTATAAGTTGCTTTTAAGTAACAAAATGTATTCTTTTAGCTATAAACAAACCACGCCAATGTCTTAGAAGTCTTCATACTATCTCCTGTCCCATAATTCCACAACACATTTGAGTTATTCTGGCTTGGAATCTCTCCTACTGTTATGACACAGGCTTTGAACAGCTGCCAGGTAGAGGGTACATTTCCCAGCAGTATTAAGGCTTCCCCACATGGGCAATTTCAGCTTCCTCCTGTAGTAGCCAGAGGAAAAGGATCTCTGTCCTGTCCAGCCTAGGGGATCCATGGGAAAGCACTTGAGTACTCAACAGACAAAAGCAGGAGTTTCAATTTTCATTACCTACTCAGATCAGGCCTGGGAAACTACATAATTCTACCAGGTTCCATTAGTTATACTCTTCCTACAGCTAGGAGGGTCTCCACAAAGCAAGGACTTGGACATGGGAAGGATATACTGTGGTGGCTGTCTGCTAGAGAAAAACTGCAATGCTGAAAGCAAGCCCAGGAGCTGATAAATGGATTTAACTGAACCCCTGAACTGTTCCACTAAGCAGTTACACCTGAGCTACCAGGATTCTGCCTTGACAACCCAGGGGTTACTTAAGAAGGGATCAAGATGGGAGCTTCAAGGATACAACACCATCCCTGAACACGTAACTTCCTTCCAGTAGGCTCAACCTCCTGAGGTTTCACTGCTACCCTGTAACACTAGAGGCTGGAAACCAAATATTTAACACAGGGTGCTCTGGGGAACACTTGCAATAACTGTATTTTCAAGTTATTGATATGAACAGAATACTCAGGATATTACAAACACTCTTAATCCCTACATCTAATTCGTACTCAGAAAGAAAAATGGGAGAGAACAGGGTCTTGCTTTCTGGTTATCCTTGAACTCATTCAGTATGGCATTCTGGGTCACTTTTCAGTGCCCAGTTTCTTACAGACTTTAAGCATTTGTCTCCATATACAAATATTCCAAACATCGAGTCAGCACTCTCCTACATGAAAAGGAGGAGAAATACAAACTCGAAAAATATGTAAAATAAGTGGCTTATTAATTTTAGTCATCATACTTTGGCTTACTTAAACTCACTACACTTGTCATTTTGTAAATGATTACACTGGGTAAAATGTAAAATCCTGTCTTGGGACTTGTAGAGACTGTTCATGAAGAGGTCTAAGTTACTCTATTATTCCTTATCCCAGTTCACAAAAGCATGACCTTAATTCATATAAACTTTAAGTTTTATTTTTGGAAGTTACACATACTTTAAAAGAACAATAGCTTTTTTTTGTTTTGTTTTCCAATGGATGTTATTACTCCTTAGAACATTAGGTGAAGACTTCACTTATGACTGAAACCAAAGCTTTCTGAGGCCAAATCAATAATACTGTCTTCAGCAGGAGATGCTCGGATCTGAGGGTTTCATTTCCCATAATGCATTGTCTTCAGCAGGAGATGCTCAGGACCTGAGGGCTGCATTTCTCATTCTGTAGAAGCACATTTAAAACTACCACAAAAACTCAAAACACTCAAACTCGTTCACTAATTAAAATTAATGCACTGGTCTCACTTCACTTTTATTTATTTGAAAAAAATGTATGTTATGCTAAAATAGTTCTGATACAAATGAGTTATACTGCTTATGGTTGGTGGGGAAAGTTTAAAACAACAGTTTTCTCCTATATTCTTAGAGTAGAAATGCTTTTGGATTTTTGGCAACTATTGTATTCTAAGAATACATTCTCTTCCCCACCAAAACAAAACTCAGTTTTTATCAATAACTATAGAATTATACTTGCTTTTAAAAATAGTACTTTTCTTAAAATACTTCCTTTTCAAGTTCATAAATATGTATTCAAATTTATTGCTGGTAATAAAAGGAATGCTTCTTGCTGCTATTCAAAGTTTAAAAGCTAGCCCTAACCCTAGTATGAAACAGAACACAGGCACGAATACACTGTTTTCTTAAAAAAAAAATTCACAAATACCATTTTTTACAGGAAACTGATCATTGTGGACATGTTAATGTCTCTAAGTTCAGGGTGTATCTTATATCATCTCACATGAAATGTAGATTTTGACTCAATAGCCACTAGGTCCTCTACCTGACCACAGGCACTCACCTCCCCGCTTTCTCCAGCCCTGCTCGACCACTAAGCTGTATTTTCAGGCCTCAATTTTACTTTCATTTTAAGACAGAGGCCAAGCTGTCCAGGCTGGCCTTGAACTTGTGATCTTCTTGCATCTGCCATCCCAGTGGATGCATCCACCAAAAACTGAGGGCTTTTACAACTTGGCCACCATGCTACAGGCCAAAGTGGAAACTGTCTCAGCAATGCTCTTTCTTGAGAGGAGGATAGTTAAAGGACAAAGGAGAAAGCACTTGTCACAGCTGGCAGTGCTTCAAGGCTGCATAAAAGTGTCTAGTGGAGAAGATCTTATAACTGATGAAGTGTAGTGATTAAAAACTATATCCTAATCTACAGTTGTACCACAGGGTTAAAAACAATGGCAAGCCGAGATCTTGCCAGTATCACCAGTCTATGATGCAGATCTCTAATACATAAGCATCAGTATGTCCAGCCTAATGTTCTCGCTCACTGCACCCCCCATCCCATACTGAGAAACTGCTCTTTCCACAGACATATGCATTTTTTTTTTTTTTTTTTTTTGGCCACAGACACTTTTTAAAACTAGACTGTAACAACCTGGAAACGCAAAACTTAACATCAGGTGCTCAAACTTTTATTTTAATTCTTACAAAATACTATAGAAATAAACCCAAACTGAACAGATATGTACATGTGCATTATGTACAAAATTTTACTCCTGAAAAACTTTATAAAAGTAGATGGTAAAAACAAATAAGCAAAACACAGAAACTCCAAAGCAAACAAACATAAAGATTTAAAACCAGTATTATGAAATTGGTTTTCACAAGGAAAAGCAATCATAATTTTAAACTCTTGGCAGCAGCTGGTTTTCTAGGCTTATTTACACAATTGATGGGTCATATTAAAGGAGCTTCTTTATTTCAGAGAACCTCTTGTCTCATGTTGTTTCATCCGCCAGTCCAGATCACTCCCCCTCACAATGCCCCTTCAGTACGAGGGCAGACACTGAGGCACTAAGCTGTCAACTTGCAGTGTCCTCCTCCTCTTGAGTCACAGGTCGGAAGGGCAATGTGGTTTGTCCTCTTTCAGGGTCAGACATTCGAAGAATTCTAATCAGTTTACTTGAAGGAAGTGAGCTAGAGAAAGCAAAAGTAATCACTCAATTTCCCAACAAAGACTTTACCCATTTAACACTCAACTAGACAGTTCCCTAGTTCACTCACCCTAGGTTTAATCCCCAACAATATAAGCAATAAAAACACAACAAAACTCCACCCCTAAAACAAACAAACAAAACCCAAACTTCCTTCTACATTCTGTTTTCTATTTGGTTGAAAAGAAAACTTTTTAATTAAATATGTCAGCTACTTTACACTTTTGATCTTGTCGGTAATTGCCTGGATATTCCAAATCAAATCGGCAGAGGATCCTGGGGCTACTTTAGAACAACAGAGGATCAACTCTCAATGGTAAAGGATGGAGAGCAGAGCAGAGCTCTTTCTAAGACTAGTGTTTTTAAGTAGCCAGGGACAAAGAGTAAGGGATCTTAAATTGTTTGTCTTACATAGAATTACTAAAATCACTTCCTACTAGTTGGTCAAGAAAACTACAGAGGAGCAAATTCAAAACACAAGCCAGTCAAATTACATTGTAGACCATTTGTTTCTTAAAGAAGGGCTAGTGGCACAAAGGAAAGTTTAAGCACCTAGGAAAGTAGAAGACATTAAGTCTGCTGAACAAGCAAATGGAGTGACCACTGCCCACCCTTAGCCTGGTCACAGATGCATTTAAAAATGAAAACTATGTGGGTCCCCTGCCACTTTCACTCTGAACTGCTTTGACTGAGATTCTTGTGTGTATGCTGGGTGTGTGGTACATGTGTATCTCCCACATAGACGATTTCTTTCTCCTTCCCCCTTGTTATACGAAAAAGGAAAATGCTTTGAAAGACCCACTAAGTCTCAGAATACTGGCTGTCTCAGATGGCATACTGGGTAGCAGGGCTCATAGGTCTAGGCCTGCAGGGGAATAAAACACCTCCATCTGTGAGGAGTGGCTTTGGGGCTGTGTATGTGTCTGGAGGGATGGAAGCTATGCATGTCACTTCTACACATGATCAAAATATATACAAATAAATTTGGGTGGGGTAGATGGGTGTGCATGTGTGTTCACAGAAAGTTTTAAGACATTACCTCATGCTTTGAGGGGTAAGCAAGATAAACTGTCTAAAACGTTGGGAATCTGCCATCTTAAGGATCATGTCCATCGCAATTCTCCTATTAACCATATCCTGAAGAACAAAGATAAAAGTTAGGATTGGTTCAGCATCAGCTATTTCTATAAAAGCAGCACTCTTTGGGCTAAAACAAACCTCTAGAGTTTTATTCATTACATATGATACCAAGAAAGTCACCTATGAAAAACTAACATCAGAAACTATAAGGGAAAATTAACTGAATAAATATTCTCACTGTTCATTTCTATGGTCTTCTCTCTCAGACACAAGTAATAATTTAAACACTAAAAAACTATATGGACACAACTATTACAGAGTGAATCTTTAAGCACAAGAATAGTTAATTATTCAGGATAAAAATATAATATTTGCCTGATGTCAAATTTATCAAGTTTCTGAGAATTTAGAAAGTGTAGCAGTCACAAGGTATCACAAAGAAGCATCATTGGAAGATAGCACAACTCAATACATAATGCCTGAGAGCATACTAGACAGGGCATGGTGCTTACAAACAGCTTAGCACAGCTCAAATCTTTGCAAGATAATACTGCATTAAGGATCTCAATGTTACCTTATGAAATTAAATATTTTATAGGGGTTTTAAAAGGGTCACCACAATTGGGTCTACTTTTATAAATCAACACTCTTATAAAACATGTAGGGGATGGGCTACAGAAACTGCAGGACACAAGTCTGAGAGTCTAGGAAGAGGTTATCACAGCTGGAGGGAAAGGGACAGAGGTACCAGAGCCACCACAAGGAGAAGGAAGGAAGGAAGGGGTAGAACACGGAGAAGAAGAACAAGCAAGGCCAGGCAGCTTGTAAGGAAAAGGGAAGAGTTAATCAGACGCATGTGGTTTTGAAGCTAGGTAACTAGGATGGTAATGATGACTTGTCATTAACAAGGTAAAACATTTAGAAAAGGAAGATGATCTGAGAGGAAGATCCACTCCATCTCAGACACATTGAGCTAAGAATGCTGGCCATTTACTGGATGGTAGAATGAGTAGTGGGGCACACAGGTCTAGACTGCAAATAAGGTCAGGACAGGAGAACTCTACCAGGTAGGTCTATAAGCCTGTATGGAGGGATGTATGTCACTTCTACAAATATCTGACCAGGAAAATGACAATACTGTAAAAAGCAAACAGAAAATGTCAAACACTCAATAACATCAGAACTAGAGACAGAAAGGCAGACTAAAAAGGAGTTACAGTAAGAAGAAATCCAGAAAGAGTATAGAGGCAATAAAACAACACATGCCAAGGGAAGGGGGAGAGGTGCCAGGTACTGCAGGGGATAAAGACCAAGCTCATGAGTGATACCTGGTAAATGAATGCTGCTTTGAAACCAGAGACCAGACTTCAGTATGAAAATAGTAATGGCACATGTTAGACACAGAATGTCACCTGAGCCTCATTGTAGCCCAGTAAGGTAGGGAATCTTCTACTACATGGCAAAATAGAGTCGCCAGAGCCACTGGAGTAACTAGCAGCCTCTGCTTTAAAAACTTTTAAATCTAGTTTTCAATCTTCAAACTCAAATGCACTTGCATCTTTATTACTTTTGCTTTCTTTCTTTCTTTCTTCTTTCTTTTCTGTTTTTTGAAAGCTTGGCCATAACCAAAGGAGTCAGCCCGGAGTTAAGAAGCAAAGCTTTATGATCGCTTTAATTTGATGAAAATAAGCTAGGGAAAGTGGGGAAGGAGACCCTGCCAGGTAAACACTCAAGATGTACATGGTGGTAGAAAAAAGCTGAAGTAGGGCAGGGTCTCTGGAGGACCACACAGTAATCATGGAAAGAATTGAACAGGGTCTGCCCAACCACTAACATCACAAACTCCTGTGGGGGAAACAAAAGAAGGACTGTCCCAACCAAATCAGTTAGAGAACTTAAAATTCCACAATACCATGTAGACATCAAACTCATCCAGGCATCTGAAAGGTGATTCAGCAATGGACCACAGGGAAAGGATGAAGCACACTGTGGAGAAAGAGCGCTCACCGCCGGACAAAGCACGCATGTCATTGAAGGAGGCTTTGTTTCCCTCTCCGGGCTGAACCTTTAAGGGTGATCACAAGGAATAAATTTATAGTTTAAAGAGACAGAGAAGGGGTAAAGCTAAGATCATTTAGCAGTATGAAAATACATTCAAAATATTTAATACTTTAGTAGATGTCCAATTTTTGTTTAACTTTAAAAGAATCCGACTGAGGTACTGGAAAGATGGCTCAGTTAGGTTGCTTTACCAGGGACCCAGTCTCATTTCCCAGCATCTACACAATGGCTCACGCCCATCTATAAGTCCAGTTCTAGGGATCTCATACCTCCTTCTGGCCTTCTTAGGCACTAGGCATGCACTTGGTGCACACATGTAATGCAGACCCAAAGTCCATACATATAAAATAAATATTCAAAAAAGAAAATCAAATTGAGCACATTTTGTCACTTTAATGGAACCTAACATACCAAAATATCAAAGCTATTACAATAAATCCAATATTTAAGCAAACAAACATTATTTACTAAAATAAAGATTTTAAACTAGTTCTTCTGAAACTGTTACTGCATTAAACATTTCAAATAGTGAGATAATTTTTCATTACTAGAATTACAGTGACATCTAGTGGTTATAATGCTTTAATAATTACAGAGTCTCAAAACAAAACCCTTCTTGAAGAGGCTTACCCAAGAATAAAGGAAATGGATTAAAAGGCACTAAGGGGGTGGGGGGACCTGGGAGGAGAGGAGGGAAGGGAAACTGTGGTTACGATGTAAAATAAATAAAACATAAATAAGTAAACATTTTCAAAACCTTTCATGGGAACAGTTAAAAGAAAAATCAATTAATGATATTAAAAGCATTTCTTCTGCATAATTTCCTGAGATAAAAATATAAAGCAATATAAGGAGGCATTCTATTCTCAGAAGAATGCAGGCATACTATATCTATCTAACAAATATATCTTAACAAGGTGAAAAGAACCGTTTTATATGTCAAACATATGCTGCTCTCAAATGAGCATACATTCATTTTAACACTGTAAGAGGCTACAAATTTTGAATGTAAATGTATCCTCCTGGGGGAGGGATATCTTATGAAGACATAAGCATTCATCTTTCCTTGAATTTATGCCTGGAAGTAGGCAGGTTCTCAAATTAATGTAATTTTCTTCCCAACAGTTCTGATTACATGTTCTTACCAAAACAAATGTCCAGCCTTGCTCATTTCAGTCATCCTCACTAGGGGACGGCAGTACCTAATGACGCATGGATTTGTAAGAATCCTGAGTTCTCCTCATGTGCTTAACTCCCATTTGGGTAAATCCATTTAATCTCATTTAATCTAAGTCTTTGGTGATTTTAAAACAGGTTCAATCTTTTTTCTTTTATTATTCTCAAAAATTCTAGATTAGTTATTTTGTTGTACTATATACCAAAAATTATCTTTCCCCAGGCAATAGTATATCTTATTAGTGTTACTTTTAAAATTGCTTTTTGTGTCCTATTTCAAAAATCTTCATGAAAATCCTTTATTTTTTACCAACACGTAAGAGTGGTACTTGCTAATGGAGAGTAACAGAGTTATTTCCACAGGTTTTGAAGCATGTAATAGTCAAGTCAGGATAAGCAGCATTTCTATCCCCTTACTTGTGTGTGGAGCTTTTGAGCATCTATCTCTCTTCTAGTTTTTCTGAAAATCCTGTGAACTGCAGGGGCCACACTGCGGTGAGCACTGGGCTTACTCCCAGCAAACTATTTTGGTACTTGCTACTTCTTCCTCTCCCCTCCCCAACTGTGCTCACATTAACTCTTAAACTTCCCATGAATATGTGCTATTTGATTTTCTATGTGTGGCTTATTTAATGTAGCATCTTCTAGTTTTATCCATCTTAATGCAAATGACAGAATTTCATTCTTGTTAATGGCTGAGTATCATTCCATTATGCTTACTTACTACTACATTCTCTTTGTCCATTTATCCAGAAGTCTATTGTTCTACATTTTATTTTTATCAGTTTTAATCACTTTTTATACTAAATGTGGGATAAAGGGTCAATGTAATTTTCTGTTTTGTTTTACCAAAAGAAAACTCAATAGTTGGAATTCAGTAATTCATGAATAATCAGCCCTTCCTCATAGGCTGTGTTAGCAGAGGGAGCAGGGAGCTCCGTCTGCGGTGCACTCCCCAGTGCTGCACTCCCCAGTGCTGCAGCCGCTGTGAATGTGCTTTCTCGTCCCACCTTCTGCTCAGTTCCATGAGATCTCTGTGCCTAAATTCATAGTATCTTCTCCTACCTTCCCAAGATAAATCATCAATGTTGGGCCTACCTTTCCTTCTTAAATATGTAAAGAGAGCTACAAATTCCCTTCTGAAAAGTATTACATTGTCTTCTTCAAGCTTTGCCTTTTTTGTTGTTGTTGTTGCTGGAAATTATCTTCAACTTCCCATGTGGTTTATTTTGATCCCTTAATCATTTAGAAATATGCTGTATAATTTTACAAATTTTAGGTATTTTAGGGTTTTGTAATTTCTAATTTCACTCTAATTTTTTGAAATGTATTGAGGTTTTGTGTGAAGACAATGGTCTGTGCGGGTAAATGTCCCACAGGCATCACAAACTACAATATTCTCCAGTGTTCTACATCTATGCTACTGAGTCAATTTGGTGAATACTGTAAGGCCTGTATAACGTTACTGACTTTTAGCCTGATTTTTCCATTAATTACTGAGAAAAGTTCTAAAATTCCCACCTATATTTAACCATTTTGCCCTTTAGTTTCCTCAATATTTCTATATTTTTCTGAATATACAAAATCAGCATTTTTAAAATTAACTCTCTAATATGGAACACTCCTTTTGGTCTCTAGTGATCCCGTATGTACTTGATTTTGTTATTAGGAGCAGTTTGTAAGCTTTCTTATCTAACTGTATGACATGCCTTTGCTCTGCTTTTACTTAGCATGACCCTCCTATCTTATGGTAATATATTTAGAATTTCCTTTTAACAGATTTTGACTCACAATCTTATACACACAATCTTTGCTTTTAATACACCTCTAGTGCACAGCGGCCTAAGGGAACTCCTGGTACCTTCAGTTTTATCTCTCCCCTCTGTTTGTCCTTCATGTTTTCTGTTGTCCTCCCTCGGCTGTACATGAGCATAACATGGCCTCTACTGTGCGTTAATCCACCTGTCTGAGCATTCCAATGGTGACTACAGACATACCTGACTTCTCACTAAGCCTTCACTTGACATTCTTCTAGTGGTTGCTCTCAAGACAGTGTAGCCCTGATGTTTTTGGTTTATCATAAACTAATATCACTTCCTGAAATGTCAAAGAATCTCAGAACAGATCAGTTTGATGATCTTGACCCTTAAGTATTTTGGTTCAGAATGTTTCTCTGTTCTTTGCACACTCTGTTCTTAGTGAACTCCAATTTCATACACACAAAACCTGCTGATTGTGTCCTTTCTGTCTCATCATCTCTGCTATGTGGTTTTTGGTCTTGTTAATTTTATTTTAATGTTGCTTACCTAAGATACTGCTTGCCTATCTTACTTGAACATGGTTAAATATATCTTTAGCTACATTCAGTTGGCTGTTAGGCCAGTCAAAGAGTTTTTCACATCAGGTAATTACATTTTCAAAGTTTTAGAACCTATATTTCATGTGGATTACTAGTCTGTGTTGACACTGTACCTTGTTTATAGCTACCTCTTAAGTCATGAAATTGCGATCTCTTGTAACTGCCATCGGGAGTTTGAGTCTACTCTTGCTTTTCCTTGAAGTCACATTTCCAAGCTTTATTTATTTGCTAATTTTTATTGCTTTGAAAGAAAAAGAATAAAACAAACAAAACCCAATAGGACCAGCAACATGGCTTAGCATGTATTGGTGCCTGGGCCAAATCTAAATTTTATTCTTAGACACTCACATGGTAGAAGGAAAGAAAAAATATCTACAAGTTGTCCTTGGACCTGTATACTTACACTGTGGCATGTAATCTCAAATAAATCCAGCAACCCTTTTTAATTTTGTAAAGCTACAATAAACTGCACATATTTAAAATGTGAGATTTGATTGTGTTTTAGAAAATGTACTTATGTACAAAACTGCAATTCAAAATACAAAACACACCTGTGGCTTTTAAGTTTCCGCTGTGAATCCTGGAAATCTTTGCTTGGCATCCCTGGATCAGGATGTCTCTGATAGAACCTCACGCTCTGTACTCAGCCTTCAGTAAAGAAGTCTTCAGATACTGTTCTTCTTGTCCATAGGTATTATAATGGTTTTACCAGTTTATACAATTTTTGCATTTCTATATACATATTTAGACCAGGCTACCAATTTCTACAAAAATAAAGACTGTGGCTATTTTAATACAAAATGTCAGCATTTCTTCTAGGCTCTGCCCAACAGTTACCTAGCAACAGCCAGGTACAAGTCTAGCTTGCTATAGAAGAACTGTTTCTCTCTCTCTCTCTCTCTCTCTCTCTCTCTCTCTCTCTCTCTCTCTGTTCCCCACCCCCACCTCCGATCTCTCTCCTTGTGGTACCAGCCAGTCTCTTCCCTTCTTGCTCCTTCCTCTCTCTTTCTGTCCCTCTCTGTCACCTTTCTTTCCCAGACTTCCTTCTAGACCCATCCTATGGCTAGCACCTTGGGGGTTGGGTTAAGGGTGGGGGTAAGGATGCCTCAGCATGGGCCAGCGAAGACATCCTTCCCCACAGCATCACAGTGCATTTTACAAAACATACCACCAATGGTGCTGAATCTACAGGCCAATTGGGGAAGAACTGAAATTTTGACATGTTGAATTGTGTGTGATATATGTATGCATGTTTGTAGATGCAAATGTGTGTGCAGTGAATATACATATGCCACAAGTGTTTTCCTCAGTCTCCTTTATTTATTTACTTACTTATTTATTTGAGGCGGGGTCTCTTATTAAATGTGGAGCCCATGGACTGACGTGTTCACCTGGGACTGGTGCTTAGTGGCTGGCTTTGTATGTGATGTTGGAGACCCAAACTTGAGCTCTAATGCTTGTACAGCAAACAGTTGACTCGATGGGCCATCTCCCCAGGCCCTGCAGGGTCTTTGGAGCCGTGAAAACCACGGATTTCTCACTTAAATTAATCTCTCACTACTTTTTTTTTTTTTTAAGCCTTTCAGAGAATAACTAGATATTTTGGTCAGATTTCTATGTTTTACATTTTAATGATGCCATAGTTTTTTATCATGTTGCTAATAAACATATGATTCATTTTGAATGCTGACTGTGCTTGTAACCCTGCTAGCTACTTCTAACCAATTACAGTTGCTTCTTTTGTAGATGACACAGGTGTTCTACCCAGGTGAGCATGTTAATTATAAATGTAAGGAATTTTACTTTCTCTTTTGTTCCTTGATTTTGGCTAGAATAAGTGGTGCAATAATAATAAACGGTAAGCACAGTGGAGCAAGTTTCCATTGATTAGGATGCTCAAGGCTGACTGACAGTTAATCTGGGAGAAAGCTGGACCAGAGTAGATTTGTAGTTTTACTAAGACTTAAATGATTTCACCTATATTAGTTCCTTTGGCTAACTGTAAACTTCAGCCCTCAAGAATTAACTGAAAACTAGTCATCATGTGTCTAAACATACCCCAGCTCCTGCTGTCTTGTCTCAGTAACTCTCATAACCACCAACAATCCAAGCTTAGTAAAAACCTCCAGGAAAGAAAACATCCAGCAATGTTAGCTTCCTTTGGACAGGCTCTCCCATGTCTTGGAATTTCAATTCATCTAGTCGCTGTTGCTCCACAACTTATTAAATGTGTAAAATTAACAGTAAAATTAACTTCCTGTTTTGGTTAAATGTAGAGGTTCTAAATGACAAAGGCAGTCCAAACGTCTAGTATTTACTGTGAATATTAGAATAGAAGGATAAAATTATGGTACAACAATTACTACTTAAAGCAGGTTAACTTTTTTAAGTTCGTATGCAAGTTTTAATTCATATTCTCATACTACATTCTTTGTACACATTTCCACAACCAGAGTCTATAATGGTGAATACAACAGATAGTTAAATTACAAAGTATAAATTTCATGGCTTCCCAGTAAGACTACAGACAATGGACTCTGTAATGTCCTACATGGTGCTGGGCAAAAAAAACTAAAATAATTGGAGTGGATTGACAAGGTAAACTCTTGTTAGAATGAAAATAAAACTGTCCTTTGCATCCTAAAAAAACAATGTGACTGTCTCTGGAAAGAAACTCTAGGCTACTACCTTTATAAAGAGCAACCTAATGTTAAACCCACCAGCAAAGACCATCTTTAACTTAGAAATAAGTTCCTATTTTCTAACAGGATAAGGTCAATGTTTACCAAAGGAAGTCTAATGACGAAAATATTTCATTAACATACTTACTGATATACTAAGAGTTTCATTCTTGTGGTCAAAATTCATTTTTCCACAATAAGCACGCTGAGATAATAAGTTGTCAAAGTATAATTTGCATCGTAATGTCAAACACCTTCAAAAAAATATTTTGGCACATTATAATACGGAACAATATTCAACATGATATTAAAATAGGTAGATTTAAGACCATTTCCTCCATGTTTTTAACATTTATCTGTATTTGGATTTTATCAGGTTCATTAATTGTATAGAAAAACTTTTGAAAAATGAGTAAAGGTATCATTTCTCATTTAATATGCCCATTATGATAGTCATCCAATAGAAATATATTAGTCACCCAAATAATTTGTTCTAGGCATTATTACTCTCGTGTGTAAAACAAATCTTGTCCTTAAAGTAACTAAGCTTTAGAGACATGAAAATACCTATGCATCTCATTTATCTGCCAGTTTCCCCAAGTTCATATTGGAAAAAAAGGTTGGTATAACCCAAGTTCCATCATTTTTCTACTGTCAGATGACACTGAACTACATTGTAAGGGAACTTTCTGCTGCCTTAGTTACCTTTCCCTCCTACGTTTTTGTATGTATGTACATGTGTACACACGCATGTGCCAGAAAATTTCACCTGCCATTGTTTGGTGCTATCCACCTTGGTTTTCTTGTGTACATGTTTCTAGACTTTTATGTTTATGGGTATTTTGCCTGCATGTTTGTCTGTGTTCCACTTACATGCAGTATCCACAGAGGCCAGAAGAGGACCAGAGAGCCCCTATGACTTGAGTTGTAGATGGCTATAAGCTGCCATGAGGGTGTTGGGAATTGAACTCCAGAGGAGCAAACAGAACTCTTAACTGCTGAACCGTTCCTCCAGCTCTGTCAACCTTATTTCTGACACAGTCTTTCATTGCTCTGGGGCTTGCTCACAGAGCCTCCTAGTGCTACCTCCCCATTAACAAAATCATAAATATACACTATGGTGCCCGATTCTTCTGTGTACAGCTTTTATATGGGGCACAAAATAAGTGCTCAAACCCAGGTCCTAGTGCTTGCATAGCAAGTGCTTTACTCACTGAGCTACTCCTACCTTCAATTCTTTACTTATCTTTACCAGGGTAGAGTTACTATGCTCCTCAGACTGTCCCAGATTTTGCCAATAAAAGTCATTTAAACTACTGATAAATTGTTTCCGGTCAAAGAGGCAATTCAAGCCAGATTAGATGATATTAAATGCAGGTTTATTGGGAAGCTGCTCGAGGGTGAGTCCACTGGCCCCAAGGACCGAAGCCAGGTCATCATGGGGTGATAGAGGGAGAGAAAGAGAGGAAGGGAACATGAGCTCAGAGAGTGAAGAGAAGGAAGAGAGGAGACCAAGATGTCTGGACAATAAGGGAAGAACTTCCTGGAGAAAGGCAGCCCAGTCCATTGGCTGAAAAGTTCAGGGTTGGCAGCAGGATATGCCAGGTAGGGACTGAGGGATGCTGGGAGAACCTAAAGGCCAGGTCTGCTTTGATATATAAAATGCACCGCAGTCCCTTGTCCTTGGGTCTAAAACCAAACAGCCATCTCCTAAGTCTGCCTCCACTTTGAAGGGGTGGTTGGAGCTGTGGGGAAGAGGTGAGACATAACAAGAGACTTATCTATACCTTCCCCACGCAGATTTGCCATTCGCCACCTCTCTCCATGGACCCTGCTTCCTTTTTATTGAGGGCACAGTATTTACAAAGTAGGGTCTGGGTGAGAGAAAACTGGCCATTTTTCTTATCATCTTTACTCATTAATGAGTAGAGGCTTCACTTCCTCAAAGTAACCCTGAATATTTCTCCACTGTTTCCTATCCTAAACTATACTATCCCTTTCCATACTACAGGATATGGAAGCCTGGATTTTCTTAGTTTCTTTTGCTACCACTGCACTGGTAATTCGATTCCAGAACTCACTAGCAAAGTCCTTCAATACTCCACTATGGCTATTCCCATTCATAGGCCTTCTATCAAACTATCCTAAAATATGAAGGTTAGAGAGAGAGTGAAATGGTTCTAACAAGCTGGCTATTTTTGTTTCAAAACTGAGTAAAAATGTAGAAAAACCTATCAGTGTTAAAGGGTCTCTCAACGCAACAATCTAGAACTACCTGGGAAATGAGCCTAAGCATGCCTACATTATCTGTACTGGGCTAATGAAGGCACAGGGTCCCTGCTACTGTGTGAGAAGTTAACAGAACAGCATGCATTCACACTTCACTCTGCTTCTTTACTGTGGATAAAACACAACCAGCTGCGTAGAATCCCTGCTGCTTTGAACTGTGAGCAGAAATAAACCTTTCGTCTATTAAGTTGTTTTTTCAGAGTATTAATCATAGCAACAAAAAAGGAACTAAGACATACCACACACACACACACACATACACACACACACACACATACACACACACACACACACACACACACACAGAGTATTTTTACAGAGACTATTTAAATACTATTTCTGTTTAACAACAGAAAAACTATACATCAGGAAAACATGTAAATAATAACAAACTGTATTTAATTTTTCTAATCCTATTCAAAATCCAGAAAAACTATTTCGATAGGACATCAAATAGCAAAGGCAGTTTCAGTAAAAATGATCTCTGAAAAACAGGAAAAAAAGTTAATTGGTTCCCTATAAGTAGCCTCAAAATTACTACTCACCAAAAAGTAAACCAAATGTATGCCTACATGGAGCCTAATATTTAAGGGGGGAAAGTCTAGAGAGCAGAGCACTAGAGGGCGGGCAGAGGATAACTGGAGGAGGATGTATGAAGGCTGTGCTTCCCTGCAGACCTGAGTACCAGCCAGTGCTCTCTCTCTGGAGACGACCTGAGCCTGAGGTGGAAAAGACAGAAACACACCTGGAAGAGCACCACAGAAACCTCAAAGCCAGGGACAGCTCATGTCTTGTGGACTAGTGAACCCTGTGCACTCACAAGCACTGGTAAGAAGAGTGCTAAGCTAGCACAAAATCAGCCCCAAAGAGAGTCTGCCAAGAAAACGTTAAAGGCAGTCTAATAGGATAAAAGTCAATCTGTTTTTAGTTCAAGTTCTAAAAATATATTTGAAAACAAGAACATAATTCGGAGTGTTTCCATCAAGAGGATAAATACCTACCATGATGGAAAAGCCAATTGCCCCGATCTGATCTTTGCATACTATATATGTACACTGCACTCCACAAATGTACATAATTACTGTGTCCCATTATGAACACCTTACTTTAAAAGATAAGCAACTGTAAACATGCATTCCAATGTTTACTACTGTTTAGTTGAAGACTATAATGGAACATCTTATTGTTAAAGCTTCACCTACAGGTCAGCACAATGGGTACAAAGGCCTGCCACCACCTAGCCCCCAAGGTCAATCTCAAGACTCAATGGTGGAAGGAAAAGGCTGGCTCTTGCAAACTATCCTGATCTCCACACAGCATCCAGCATATACACATACCCCAAATAAATAAGTAAACATAGAAAAGTAATGCTACATCTGAATTTCCCCATATATAAAATACCTATGTATATTTCTATTTCTTTCTATTGCCTTAAAATTGTACAATTTCAGGGTCAGGAAGATGGCTCAGCTATTGACATGCCTACCCGAAGACCTGAGACTGGATCTCTAGAAGCATACAAAAGCCCCCACTATGTAGTTTCATAGTCTTCTAACCCCAGTACTGGGCTGGGCTGGTGATTGGGTAGACAAGTGTAGATCCCTGAAGCTCATTGACCAGGCAGCCCAACCAAACTGATGAGCTTCCGAATCAGCAAAAGATGCTGGCTGGAAATACAAAACAAAGGGAAGGAGGGTGGAGGGCTGACTAAGGAAACATACTTGTTATCAACTTCAGGCCTACACACACACACACACACACACACACACACACACACACACACACAGGAAACATACTTGTTATCAACTTCAGGCCTACACACACACACACACACACACACACACACACACACACACACGTATACACACTATAAACAAAAACACAAGAGCAGATATTGGGCTATAAAGAGAAATAAAAGGCATCACGAAGGGACTGTCTGGGGCAAGCAGAAGTTATATCCCCTAACAATCGTCTTCCAGATTTTGTTGTTTGTTTGTTTGTTTTGCCTGCTTTTTTGGTATGTGTGTGTGTGTGTGTGGGGGGGAATCTATTTACTCCTGAGAGACTGTGCATCTTTGGGCATCTTAATAGCTCCTTTCCTTGATCTAGCCCCAGCTACGTCAAGCAGAGTTATAAACACTGAAGATAGAGCAGTAAATAAAACAGAGGTTTCGAATCATGGAGCTACACCATAACAGCAGATCATGGTAAAGTAGTTGGGCTTCTGCTTTAATAAGTCCTCCTAACCTCCCTTAGAAACATGTAGTGTCCAGGAGTAAAAATAACTGTTTTGTACCATGGAGTTCCCACTCAAACGACCTACAAGGCAGTAAACAACCTCTGAGAGTTACCTCGTAAAGGTTGCCCACCGTGGAAAAGCTGGGTGAGCTTGCTGTTAAGGTCCTTTCAGATCAGCATTCTGCTTGAACTACAGATTCTAAATGCTAATGTGGATCATGCTTCCATGGTACCTCATAGAGCTGAACTGAGCAAAGATCTGATCATTAGTCACATAGAAATAGTTGAAAACAAACAGAAAAGAGACACACCTTTAAAATGCACTCACCTTCTAAATTGTTGGTATGTTTTGTACCTATGGGTCATTATTTCTTCTAGTAATTTAATGAACCTTCGTAAAGTCCTTACTTTATTATCCAGATCAAGATAGGTTTCTCTTGCTTCTTGGTACTGCCTATTTTATAAATAAAACAGTCAGTAAATAAATACAAACACAGAAGTACAGTCTCAAATGTATTTAACTGGAAAGAACAGAAAAAGGAGGAGTGCAGAGGATCTAAGAATTTCTAGTCAAAGCATATTGCCACAAAGAATGAATGTTACAGGAGACAATACAGCTGTAAAGAGGAAAAAACAAAGTCCAAGACTTAAAAAATACAGTAAGATGGAAAACATATACGCATAAATACCCAGGTAAGGCTGGGGGGGGGGGGTTGGCAGATCTTAGAAAATACCAGTAAACTGACACCTTCTAAAAACTGGGTTATACCAGGTTTTCTTAGTAATAGATGTCAAAATGGGAAAGAAGAGACGTAAGGCCAATACTGGAATCCCTCCATCCTAAACAAGGAAAGAGGCAAGGAAAGCAGGGCGACTCAAAAGGGCCACAATGGAAGGAACCCAGGAGCCTGACGGAAACACAGGGATCCCCACGCCAGGTTTACAAGGGGGCAAGAAATCCAAACTCAGGACTTGGTGACTGCACAAGAATTGTTACACTCAGTCACCACTCCTCCTCCTCAGCTCATACATACATACATACATACATACATACATACATACATACATAACTGTTGAGCCCTGAGCCCTGAGTAAATATACTACTTTTGAGTGGCATACACAGCCAAATAATGCAGTTTAGAAACTTCTTTAGAGATGTACTGCTTACAAAAATTTCTTAATAGTAGGATTCTTCCCCACTGTTTTGAAAATGAAGCTGAGATCACTTGCTTCATCAAACTTGTTTTTTTAAAATACAGATTTATTTATTTTGTGTATAGGAGTATACTGTAGCTGTCTTCAGACACACCAGAAGAGAGTATCAGATCCCATTATAGATGGTTGTGAGCCACTATGTGGTTGCTGGGAATTGAACTCAGGACCTCTTGAAGAGCAGTCAGTGCTCTTAACCACTGAGCCATCTCTCCAGCCCCAAACTTGTTTTTAAAAGAGATTTATTGTATGTGTAAATTCACGTGGCACCATGCCACATGTGGGAGTTGGAGAAAAATCAATGAAGTAAGCGCCTTCCTTCACGACCTGAATCCTGGGGCTTGAACTCAGGCCATCAGGCTTGGCAGCAGGTCCTTCCCCTGTTGAGCTGCCTTGCTGGACCCCTTTCTTAGCCTTTTGTAACCTAAAAGGGGGTTTGTAGAAAAGTTCTAATCTTTCTATTTTAAACATTCTTCAGAGCTGTATACTATTGCTAAGATTTCATTTAAAAAAAAAACTAAGGAAATGTTACAATATTTTCTCTAGATTGTTACATTAAAAACATTGTGACTCATTTAAAATTGCAACAGTTATTTTGTAAAGCATTTTAATTTATACTGATTAAATGCTTTTCAAGAGACATGAACAATGGTAAGTCATTTCCTCTAAATTCTATTTATTATAGATTCTTATGCTTGATTTTCATAACAAAACCTAAGTTATTAGGGAAAATGAAGAAATTAAGGCTAAAGAAAATTTGATAATTGTCCAAAGTCCTTTAAGTAAACAGCAAAAGTGTAAACTAATCTATTTCTCCTTTTTTAAAAATTAAAAAAAATATATTTTCTTCATTTACATTTCAAATGCTATCCCGAAAGTCTTCTATACCCTCCCCCACACCCTGCTCCCCTAACCACACACTCCCACTTCATAACCCTGGCATTCCCCTGTACTGGGGCATATGAAGTTTGCAAGACCAAGAGGACTCTCTTCCCAATGACGGCCAACTAGGCCATCTTCTGCTACATATGCACACAAGCTCTGGGGGTTCTGGTTAGATCATACTGTTGTTCCACCTATAGGGTTGCAGACCCTTCAGCTCCTTGGGTACTTTCTATAGCACCTCCATTGGGGACTCTGTGTTCCATCCTATATATGACTGTGAGCATCTACTTCTGAATTTGCTAAGCACTGGCATAGCCTCACAAGAGACAGCTACATCAGGGTCCTTTCAGCAAAATCTTGCTGGCATATACAATAGTGTCTGCGTTTGGTGGATGATTATAGGTTGGAACCCCAGGTGGGGTAGTCTCTATATGGTCCATCCTTTCATCTGAGCTCCAAACTTTGTCTCTGTAACTCCTTCCATAAGTATTTTATTCCTTATTCTACAGAGGAATGAAATATCCACGCGTTGGTCTTCTTGATTTTCTTATGTTTTGCAAATTCTATCTTGGGTATTCTAGGTTTCGGGGCTAATATCCACTTATCAGTGAGTGCATATCAAGTAACTTCTTTTGTGATTGGGTTACCTCCCTAAGGATAATATCCTCCAGATACATCCATTTGCCTAAGAATTTCATAAATTCATTGTTTTTAATAGCTGAGTAGTACTCCATTGTGTAAATGTACCACATTTTCTGTATCCATTCCTCTGTTGAGGGACATCTGGGTTCTTTCCAGCTTCTGGCTATTATAAACAAGGCTGCTATGAACATAGTGGAGCATGTGTCCTTATTACCAGTTGGAACATCTTCTGGGTATATGCCCAGGAGAGTTATTGCTGGATCCTCTGGTAGTACTATGTCCAATTTTCTGAGGAACCGTCAGAATGATTTCCAGAATGGTTGTACAAGCTTGCAATTCCANCTTGGCTTGCTCAGCCTGCTCTCTTATAGAACCCAAGACTGCCAGCCCAGAGATGGTCCCACCCACAAGGGGCCCTTGATCACTAATTGAGAAAATGCCTCACAGCTAGATCTCATGGAGGCATTTCCCCAACTGAAGCTCCTTTCTCTGTGATAACTCCAGCTGTGTCAAGTTGACACAAACCTAGCCAGTACAGTGGCCTTTTTGTCTTATTGACAGTATCTTTTGCCCTACAGAAGCTTTGTAATTTTATGAGGTCCCATTTGTCGATTCTTGATCTTAAGCACAGGCCATTGCTATTCTGTTTAGGAATTTTTCTTCTGGGCCCATATTTTTGAGGCTTTTCCACTTTCTCCTCTATAAATTTCAGTGTCTCTGGTTTTAAGTGGAGGACTTTGATCCACTTAGACTTGAGCTTTGTTCAAGGAGATGAGAATGGATCAATTCGCATTCCTCTATATGATAACCACCAGTTGTGCCAGCACCATTTGTTGAAAATGCTGTCTTTTTTTGCACTGGATGGTTTTAGCTCCCTTGTCAAAGATCAAGTAACCATAGGTGTGTGGGTCCATTCTGGGTCTTCAATTCTATTCCATTGATCTATCTGTCTGTCACTGTACCAGGACCATGCAGTTTTTTTTATCACAATTGCTCTCTAGTACAGCTTAATGTCAGGCATGGTGATTCCCCCAGAGGTTCTTTTATTGTTGAGAATGGTTTTTGCTATCCTAGGATTTTTGTTATTCCAGATGAATTTGCAAATTGCCCTTTCTAACTCAGTGAAGAATTGAGTTGGAATTTTGATGGGGATTGCATTGAATCTGTTGTAGATTGGTTTCAGCAGGATAGCCATTTTTACTATATTCATCCTGCCAATCCATGAGCATGGGAGATCTTTCCATCTTCTGAGATCTTCTTCCATTTCTTTTTTCAGAGACTTGAAGTTCTTGTCATACAGATCTTTTACTTCCTTAGTTAGAGTCACACCAAGGTATTTTGTATTATTTGTGACTATTGTGAAGGGTGTTGTTTCCCTAATTTCTTTCTCAGCCTTTTTATCCTTTGTGTAGAGAAAGGCCACTGAATTATTTCAGTTAATTTTATATCCAGCTACTGTACTGAAGCTGTTTATCAGGTTTAAGAGTTCTCTGGTGGAATTTTTGGGTCCCAAATATATACTATCATATCATCGGCAAACAGTGATATTTTAACTTCTTCCTTTCCAATTTGTATCCCCTTGATCTCCTTTTGTTGTTGAATTGCTCTGGCTAGGACTTCAAGCACTATATTGAATAGGTAAGGAGAAAGTGGGCAGCCTTGTCTAGTCCCTGATTTTAGTGGGATTACTTCCAGCTTCTCTCCATTTACTTTGATGTTACCTACTGGTTTGCTGTAGATTGCTTTTATTATGTTTAGGTATGGGCCTTGAATCCCAGATCTTTCCATGACTTTTATCATGAAGGGGTGCTGGATTTTGTCAAATGCTTTCTCAGAGTGTAACGAGATATTAAACTATCCCTGCATTCCTGGGATAAAGCCTACTTGGTCAAGATGGATGATCGTTTTGATATGATCTTGGATTTTTTTTTTTTTGCGAGGATTTTATTGAGTATTTTTGCATCTATATTCATAAGGGAAATTGAACTGAAGTTCTTTTTCTTTGTTGGATCTTTGTGTCGTTTAGGTCTCAGAGTAATTGTGGCTTCATAGAATGAATTGGGTAGAGTACCTTTGTTTCTATTTTGTGAAATAGTTTGAGGACAGTAGGAATTAGGTCTTCTTTGAAGGTCTGATAGAACTCTGCACTAAACCCATCTGGTCCTGGGTTTTTTGTTTTTTGGTTGGGAGACTATTAATGACTGCTTGTATTTCTTCAGGGGAAATGGGACTGTTTAGATCATTATTCTGATCCTGATATAACTTTGGTACCTGGTAACTGTCTAGGAAGTTGTCCATTTCATCCAGGTTTTCCAGTTTTGTTGAGTATAGCCTTTTGTAGTAGGATCTGATATTTTAGATTTCCTCAGGTTCTGTTGTTATGTCTCCTCTCTCATTTCTGATTTTGTTAATTAGGATACTGTCCCTGTGCCCTCTAGTTAGTCTGGCTAAGGCTTTATCTATCTTGTTGATTTTCTCAAAGAACTAGCCCCTAGTTTGGTTGATTCTTTGAACAGTTCTTTTTGTTTCCACTTGGTTGATTTCAGCTCTGAGCTTGATTGTTTCCTGCCATCTGCTCCTCTTGGGTGAATTTGCTTCCTTTAGTTCTAGAACTTCTAGGTGTGCTCTGACAGACTGCTAGTGTATGCTCTCTCTAATTTCTTTTTGGAGGCACTCAAGGCTATGAGTTTTCCTCTTAGAATTGCTATCATTGTGTTTCATAAGTTTGGGTATGTTGTGGCTTCATTTTCATTAAACTATAAAGTCTTTAATTTCTGTATTTCTTCCTTGACCAAGGCATCTTTGAGTAGAGTGTTGTTTAGTTTCCACATGAACATTGGCTTTCTATTATTTATACTGTTACTGAAGATTAGCCTTAGTCTGTGGTGATCTGATAGGATGCATGGGACAATTTCAATATTTTTGTAACTGCTAAGGCCGTTTTTGTGACCGATTATATGGTCAATTTTGAAGGAAATGCCATGAGGTGCTGAGAAGAAGGTATATCCTTTTGTTTTAGGATAAAATATTCTGAAGATATATGGTAAATCCATTTGTTTCATAACTTCTGTTAGTGTTCATGTGTCTCTGTTTAGGTTCTGTTTCCAGAATCTGTCCATTGGTGAGTGTGGGGTGTTAAAATCGCCCACTATTATTGTGTGAAGTGCAATGTGTGCTTTGAGCTTTACTAAAGTTTCTTTCATGAATGTGGCTACCCTTGCATTTGGAGCATAGATATTTAAAATTGAGAGTTGGTAGATTTTACCTTTGATGTGTATGAAGTGTCCCTCCTTGTCTTTTTGATAACTTTGGGTTGGAAGTCAATTTTATTCGATATTAGAATGGGTACTCCAGCTTGCTTCTTCGGACCATTTGCTTTCCAGCCTTTTACTCTGAGGTAGTGTCTGTCTTTTTCCCTGATGTGCGTTTTTTGTAAGTAGCAAAATGTTGGTTCCTATTTGTGTAGCCAGTCTAACAGTCTATGTCTTTTTATTGGGGAATTGAGTCCATTGATGTTAAGAGAAATCAAAGAAAAGTAATTGTTACTTCCTGTCATTTTTGTTGTCAAAGTAGGCATTCTGTTCTTGTGGCTGTCTTTTAGTTTTGCTGAAGGATTACTTTCTTGCTTTTTCTGGGGTGTATTGTCCACCTTTGTGTTGATGTTTTCCCTTTATTATCCTTTGAAGGGCTGGATTCGTTCAAAGATATTTTGTGAATTTGTTTTTGTCATGGAATACTTTGGTTTTTCCTTCTATGGTAATTAAGAGTTTTGCTTGGTATAGTAGCCTGGGCTGGCATTTGTGATCTCTTAGGGTCTGTATAA
This sequence comes from Mus minutoides, assembly GCA_902729485.2. Lineage (NCBI taxonomy): Eukaryota > Metazoa > Chordata > Mammalia > Rodentia > Muridae > Mus > Mus minutoides. The sequence goes on along the minus strand of LR749498.1, from coordinate 3,829,570 downwards.
CATCTGTCCAGGATCTTCTGGCTTTCATAGTCTGTGGTGAGAAGTCTGGAGTAATTCTAATAGGCCTGCCTTTATATGTTACTTGACCTTTTTCCCTTACTGCTTTTAATATTCTATCTTTATTTAGTGCATTTGTTGTTCTGATTATTATGTGTCAGGAGGAATTTCTTTTCTGGTCCAGTCTATTTGGAGTTCTGTAGGATTCTTGAATGTTCATGGGCATCTCTTTCTTTAGGTTTGGGAAGTTTTCCTCTATGATTTTGTTGAAGATATTTGCTGGCCCTTTAAGTTGAAAATCTTCATTCTCATCTACTCCTATTATCTGTAGGTTTGGTCTTCTCATTGTGTCCTGGATTTCCTGGATGTTTTGAGATAGGATCTTTTTGTATTTTGCATTTTCTTTTATTATTGTGCCCTCGTTTTCTATGGAATCTTCTGCACCTAAGATTCTCTTCCATCTCTGTATTCTGTTGCTGATGCTCACATCTATGGTTCCTGATTTCTTTCCTAGGGTTTCTATCTCCAGAGTTGTCTCCCTTTGAGTTTCCTTCATTGTTTCTACTTCCATTTTTAGATCTTGGATGGTTTTGTTCATTCAACCTGTTTGGTTGTGTTTTCTTGTAGCTCTTTAAGGGATTTTTGTGTTTCTTCTTTAAGGGCTTCTACCTGTTAAGCAGTGTTCTCCTGTATTTCTTAAAGTGAGTTATTAATGCCCTTCTTAAAATCTTCTACCACCATCATGAGATATGATTTTAAATCTATGTCTTGCTTTTCCAGTGTGTTGGGCCATCTAGGACTCGTGGTGGGCGTACTGGGTTCTGATGATGCCCAGTGTTCTTGGTTTCTGTTACTAAGATTCTTAAGTTTGCCTTTCGCCATCTGGTAATCTCTGGTGTTAATGTTCAAGCTGTCTCTGGCTGGAGCTTGATCCTCCTGTGATCCTGGTAGCCTCTGTCAACACTCCTGGGAGTCCAACTCTCACTTGAGTTCCAGTGGTCAGAGCACTTTCTGCAGGCAAGCTCTCCTCTTGCAGGGCAGGTGTGCAGAAGTCTGGAGCTCTGATCCACCTCCTGAGTCCTGGGGTCAGAGCCCTCCCTGCAGACCAACTCTCCTCTGGCAAGGAAGGTGCCCAGGGGTCTGGGTCTAAGCTCCGCCTCCTGGCTGAGGATGAAGGCCTGATGGGACCCTGTCCAATAAACTCTGTTACTCCTGTCACCCATGGGCTCTCAGGTGATCACAAGGTTCTTGGTGTGCTAGGGGTCTTCTGGCGTGGAGAGTCCTCTGGGGCCCTAAATGCCCTCAGCTGGGTTCACGCAGAAGATGGCAGGGCTGGCCCCAATGTGAATGAAAGCCAGCCTCTGGTTGGGCAGTGTTCCTAAGTCCCTGTTCCTGCTGGCACAAGACCCTCCTCAGTTCTTTGTAGCTGATGTTGTATTCCACTCATCCGTGATCCCGAGGTGATCCCGAGGTCCTGCAGTGTGGAGAGTACTCTAGGGCCCCTGGAGGCCTCTGTTAGGTTCAGGTGGAATATGGCAGGGCTGGCCCCAACAGGAACAGGTCTACTCTATTTCTCTTAAAGCCGTTCTTTTTATCAGTAATGTAAGACCTCAATGTCCTGGACTATTAATGTTTTCATTGCATTTATTTTCATGTATGGGAAAATAGGTCCTAATTATTTTGATTTGCCGTTTATGATCACCCGTGAAGCTGAATATTTTTCTGTCCATATGAATAATATAAACAGCATTCACGTTAAAATGTCATTCCATAACATAATGCTCATTGTTATAATGCTCATCAGAGTACTTCACTATAATTACATACCAATAGCACCCCTTCATCCAAATTAAACTTATATACAAAACATGCCTTAATAATATCTATAGATAATACACAAAAAATTAATGACCACTTACTTCATTATTTCCTCCCGATCTCCATGACTGGCATGTTCTGCCTGAATTTTTTGTCTTAATCGATTAATTTCTTTGTCTAGAATTGATGCAGATTTTTTAACTTCTATTCGTTCTGGGCAGATCTGTCTTGCTTGTGACATTTTCTCCTAAGAAAATAGATGCTTAGATCTTAAATTTTTTCTTGATTTTGTAATTTATTATACTAATTCTGTCAAAATATGCAAAGTAAAATGAGCTTAGATTTAAGACACATTTACTATCAACATTTTTTCTTAAAGATTTATTGTATTTAATTATGTATATGTCTGTGAGTACAGATGCCTGTGGAGGCCAAAGATATTGAGGTCACCCTGGAGCTGCAGTTACAGCCAGTTGTTAGCACTAGTGTGGGTAATGAAAAGTAAATCCAAGCCTCTTAGCATGCTGTGCTGAGCCAGCCCTCGACCTCGCATTAATAGTGTTTCTATCTCTGTTTTACAATGAAGAAACGAAGTTAAACCTCATTAGAAATGTTCAAGGAAAAATACATTCCTATGCACAGGACTAATAATTTATAAAAACTCTACCACTTCCTAGTGAAAAAAAATGTAAAATAGTGATATCAGGATGCTGAGGCTGGTGACCACTTCCTGTGTAATTTAGAGTGTACTCTGAACAAGAGAGGTATGAGAAACACAAATAGACCATCTTGTTTATATGCAATGAAGAAAATGTTAAGTATTTTCTTATACAATATAGATCTTATAGCATAACCTACTGTATTATGTCTGAAACAAATATGAAAATAAATTAAAGAGTTCCACTAATTTACCTTGTGACATAAAGCAAAGATGGAATCCACCACATACAGCAGGACTGCCTTCAATTGTTCCCTAATACCACAGTGCCTATTTAGCTGTGAACAGGCACAGCTGGCAGAAGTTAAAAATCAGTCAGCATATACCCCAGCAATGCATAGATATAGTGGTGATATTACCTGTAGCTCCTTTTCCTTCATGTCAAGTTCTCTTCTCTTTTTATTTAAGGTATCCAAATGTTCTTTCTGTTTATCCTCATAATGCTGCTTTCCTCGTTTCTGGCTATCCACTTCAGAGTCAGCAAGATTTAATTCATCCTGTTTTAATAAAGACAAAACAACCTATAAAGAAAGAATCATTAGCAGCAGGGTGGGTGCTCTGGTGCTTTTGAGAATAGTTAGGGAACAACTTGGTTGATAAGTGCCTGCTGCCCTTTTCAGTGAGAAAAAAAATCCATTGACCAAGATCTCAATAATCAGTAACAACGTTCCCAGGTCTACCACAGAGAACACTCCCACCAGCAAATACACTTTATCTGCTAACATATCATGGTGGGAGTATTAGGAATACAATTATTTTGATAGAAAAGCATCTTGGTTTTGTGACTGACAGCTACTGTGACATTCTGAGGAAGAGGGAAAAAAAAACTTCCTGCTACTACTTGATTACAAACAGGTTAACCAAAGGACACAGCTCCTACCTTTCAATGATTTGAAGTCAAGGCAAAAGCTAAGATAAAAAATTCTTGTTGACTTTTATTGAACTTATTTAAGAACTCCCAAGTCCAGGGCTTGTATAATCCTAGATATTAATTAAGCACAATACAATACAATATAAGCAGAGAACAGCAGCTCAGGGGTACAGTGCTTACATAGCATACGGAAAGCCCTGAATCTGTCCCAGCCACATGTACAAAGCAGAAACAGGAACAAATGAAACAAGCCCAAAACACAGCTTGCTCTTCATTCTTTCTTAAGTCTCCTGAGTACATAATTTATCTGCTAGTCTTTCTTCTATTCTGCTTTAGTACATCATGATTCAGATTAAGTGACCCTACTCAATTTGTTATTGGCCTAAGATTTTAAATGTTACTTTACTTTTTTTTTTTTTTTGAGACAGGGTTTCTATCTGTAGCCCTGACTGTCCTGGAACTTACTCTATAGACCAGGCTGGCCTTGAACTCAGAGATCCACCTGCCTCTTCCTCCCAAGTGCTGGGATTAAAGTTGTGTGCCACCTACTGTTGGCACTGATGCAATTCTTGAGACTAAAATTCTGTTTTACATATTCTTCAAGTTTTGACATTTACTAGTTTCATTCCTTATTTTAAAACAAAATTCTAACTTTGTCTTTTTTTCATTCTGGGGTTTTTTATATGTTGATGCTTATTTACTCTGTTTTCTTAGTGAATATTATCTTTGTTTTTCTTCTACTTTAATGTTTAAATTGTACATGCCTAATAGTTCATTTACCAGTGAATTATGCTTTATCAATAAAATTTCAAATTCTGAAAGTAGAGAACTACTCATTGACATGGCATTGACAATAAGGTACAGGATAACAAATCAATCAAATATGGCCTAAAATTCAGTTGATTAATTTGTTAATAAGTAACTAATTTAATTTATAATTAATTAATTACAGCTTATGTATTTCCATAAATCTAGTCACAAATAGTACATGCAAAAAATAAAGTCAAAGAAAATCAGATCATTGTCATGACTTTAATCCTACCACTAAGGAGGTGGACGATATGTAAGTTTAAAGCCATCCAAGGTTGCATAGTGAGAACTTGTTTCAAAACATGTCAAAGACATCAGCCATAAATCTACTGCAAAGTGCTGATAATTGGGTTAAGTAACATTTTACTTCACACTGCCTTCCACAGCTGCCAAGCCATGAGTAACTCATGGAAAGATGGGAAGAGTCAGGCAGGGACAGAAACAACAGTCATTGAAAGACACCCCTACTTCTGCTGCTTCTGGTGGAGAAAGAAGCAGTTACTGTTATGGTATAACTATTTTTTGTTTTTGTTTTTCTAGACAGGGTTTCTCTGTGTAGCCCTGGCTGTCCTGGAACTCACTTTGTAGACCAGGCTGGCCTCAAACTCAGAAATCCGCCTGCCTCTGACTCCTAAGTGCTGGGATTAAAGGCGTGTGCCACCACTGCCCAGCATGATATGATTATTTATTCTTTTAAAAACAAGAGCAGGGGCTGGAGAGATGGCTCAATGGTTAAGAGCACTGACTGCTCTTCCAGATGTCCTGAGTTCAATTCCCAGCAACTATATGGTGGCTCACAACCATCTGTAATGGGATCTGATGCCCTCTTCTGGTGTGTCTAAAGACAGCTATGGTGTATTTATATATAATAAATAAATCTTTAAAAAAACAAAAACAAAAACAAGAGCAGACTATTTTGTATTAATTGACCTACTTCAACACTTTATGTTTACATTTATACCTGACCTGTAAGGATCTTTAAGGCAAGATACAACGAATTTGTTGAATAAGCTCTAACATAAAAGACACAGAAGACAGAATAACAATTATATAATACCTTAAGTGGATCTGCTAGCTCTGATAGCTGATTAATCTTCAATTTAATTGTATCATACTTATTTTCTGCTTCAATTTTTAGACTTTTAAGATTCTCCATGTTTTCTTTTTGTTGTTCCATATTTTTCTCCACCATTTGCATTTTTATTTTATTTTCTTCAGCTTCATCTTCCTGATAACATTTTTAAAACATAGTTACATTAAATATAAGTTATCCAAAAGAAAAAAACTATAGAGACAATCTGAGGACGGAAAAGAGCAGAAATCAGCGCTAAGATGACCAAACAAGCAAACACAGTATTTTCATACTCTAGCTGCAAGTTTATAAC